>PVMI01013792.1:0-52293 GCA_008528875.1 Aulacorthum solani
AAAAATAAAGCAACTTCAAAATACTAATTTAATTATTTATTACAATTTCAGGTGTTAAATTGTTAAACATGGAATTTAGTCTTCAAATGTGGGAAATGTATTAAATTCTTTAGATTCAAATTACTTAAATTGATAAAACATACTATGCAAATTTTTCTATAGATTGTGTAGTGTACGGACTTTACCCTTCCCAAGGAATTGGACGAACAAATAATGTCTGTGAAAGGTGACATACGTCTAATAGTACTATAACTAATATTTAATTTTATTAATTTGATGTAAGTAAATTTATATAGTATTAAAAGTTCAATCACTTGAATAATTTGAACAAACATTTGGGTATTAACAGGTCTTCAAAAGAGCAATGCTAATGCTATGACATTAATGAAATCACAATCCTTATTTATAAGACATAGGACAAGACAAGACTTATTATAAATAATAAACTTATATTATCTATATTGAAAAACTTTGAGGTAAATGTATCAGGAACAAATTACTAGTGTTTTTGAAACAAATTAGTTGAGTTAAGATTTATGAATAAGAACAAATATTTTTACTTTCATTTTAATAATAATATACTAATACCTATATTTTTTAATTGTTTATAATTAGGGCGCAGATTTTGTTGCATTTGCAACTTTTCTTCTAGTACTTTTAATTATTGCTAAGCAAGTTTTAAATGTGTTGCTTGTCAATGCAAATGAAAATCTAAAATGTTTAAGTGCATTTTTTTCATTTTAATTAGATTGATCACTCATTTTTAAAACTATTTTAGCTATTTTTTCAATTTTTTTTTTATGTAATTTCACTTTTCTAATACTTTTTAAACGGATTCATAACATTTATAAAAATGATTGAAGTCTGAAGTATAATGTTTAAATAATTTAATGTGTATTGCTATTATTGTATATCTAGTTGTAACGATAGTTTGATTATTTTTTAAATCATATCGTTCGTATCCTACCTTTTAGTTTAATTAAATACATTTTTTTAAGTAACATATTTTTAAAAATATTTTTTAGAGTTAGAATATTTTGTAAAATAGTAAAATTGCAAACATTTTGATATTTTTAGTGGAATACTGCAATCAATTTTATTACTTTTTGACTACTACAATATCCGTTCAATATTTATAATATTTATATTTTAACCTTTTTTTTTGAGGGGGGGGGGAAGAAGAGGAAATGTTAATAATACAATTATATAGTAAACATATTCACTATTTCAATAATAGCACATATACAAGATACACCACTGATATACAAACAAGTCTGCAGCTTGTTAGTAGCATGGTTATAATTAGTGTTACTAAAAACAACTTATAATCCATCTTAACTTATTTAAAAAAGTAGCAGTGTTCATTTATCTATCTCTGTTCAAGTGAAAATATTTTATTCATAGAAAGTATTAGATTTAGATACATTATATTCAATAATTTGTTTCAAAGGAAAATTATTAAATTTAAAAATAAGAATTTTTATTAAAATTCCATTTTATAATGTTAAAAAATATAAACAAATTTTAAATTCTGTGCTTAATGACAAGTTCTAATGTACAATAGGAGTCTTAATGGTTTACAAATTTTTCAATTTATTTGCAACACTATCAGTTATTTCATTTTTTTTTAGCATATTCATGTAGGTGTCTAATTCATCTTCTTCATCATCACTTTCTATAGGGTCCTCTACATCACTGTCATCTTTTAGAACAGGTATTTCTTCAATAGGACTTTCTGAATCAAAGTATTTATCTTCTTCATCAATAGACTTAATGTGCAAGTTATCATATTCTGGATTATTATCCACATTGCTATACAAAAAGAAAAATTAATAAATCAAACATACATATATTATAGGTACCACATTAAATTCATACTTGTAATCATAATCTTCTTCGCCACTAAGGAACTTGTGAATCATATGAGATTTAAATTCATTCAATAAAAGAAGTCTTTCTTTTTCATTTAGTTCTTTATTATTACACTGTTCTAGATTAGAAAAATGATCTTCTTTCCATCGACGTTTGCCAATTTTTACTGTTTCAATTTTTGGTTTGCTATACTCGCCCCAAAATGCTGAAGGTTTATGAACTTCCATAGCCGTTGATGGTTTATTTGATTTTTCATTATGATAATAATCATCATCATCATCACTATCATCGATATCATTATTATCGTTTTTTTCATTATCTTCTTCATTTACTTCATGAATTTCCTCTATTTGTTGTTTCCGTTTTAAATCATCTCTATTATCACGATCAATTTGTTCAAATAAGACTTCAGTTAACCTTAAACAAATATATCATATAGATATTGTACATATTATATAAATAAATGTAAAAAGTGTTTTTGTTATAATTACGAATTTTGAGCTAAATATTGATTATCATAGTTAAATTTTTCCTCTTCAGATAAATATTGACCAACCAGTTGTTCCCAAAGTAAAGGCTCCCTATTTCGCATTTCATTATCACTAAAGTAATCGCCTTTAAGAAGTTCAAGCATAGCTTGATAACGTCGATTTTTACAAATAACCTAAAATATAACATAGGTAAATATAAAATTATAAGTTGATTAAATTAATAGTAATAGTTAAAATGTTCTATAAAGTATGGTATGCAATATTATACTTTTTTAGAATTTATTAATCGGCTTAATCTGTGTAGATGAAAATTTATTTCATAATTTCCAGACTTAAAGTACTCTAAGTGATCTTCTATTAAATATTCACCAAAGATGTATAAAAACTTTGAGTGACTATCATTTAAAATGTCCTCGGCTATTTTTCGTCTTTCTTCAAGTGAAAATTCTGATTGGTCCTTCTGTTGGTTTTTAAAATCATTATTTAAAGCTTTTAATACAACATGATCAATTATATGCTGTCGCAGTGTTTTAGAGTTTTCATCAATTGTTTGGACACCTAATTGGTGGTCTTGAAGGTCTTCCATCATCTAGATAATAAAAAATAATTAATAAATCATTTTTATAGAATATAAATAATTTAAACATAATTTATAAATAGCTTTTTATAATTGAAAATAACATTTCAGGCATAGAGAGCATAACAAAACTAAAATATCTCAAATGGAAGAATATAAATCTTCAAAATTGGTATAGCATTGACATCAGAGCATCACCATTGTTGAAAGAATATAATATTCTCCTTAGTATATATATTGGAATAAGCTCAAGTAAAAGTAATCTTTATAATTATACTTTAAGCAATTTCATTAAAAACTAATTTATCTGATATTCTTAAACAATGATATAGGTACCTATTGTATTAACTTACCACGGTGTTCATCATTGATGCATTGTGTTAATTACACAGCTTAAATATAATTTACAGATATAAAATTATAATAATTAGAAAAATTATATCAACCTATTAAATAACTACATAATACGAGAAAAGTATTTATACTTTATAATAACAGTTTTAGCTTTTTGAATGAACATGTAAATATTATACAATGTGAATATTGAGTTTTGAGCATCTTTTTTTATTTGACACGATAATTATTGCTATCATAATGATAACAGGAAAAAAGGTGTTATCATTTTATCACTATTCTCAAATTTGAAAATCATAGACCTACAAACTCAGTAATAAAAATTAAACTAATCAAGTATAGTTTCGAATAAATCGACGAATCTAATGGTAGGTATTCATTATAAATGATAATTACGATTTTTTGATGTATGTAGGTACATCAGAGAAAAATTTGTCCTTATTTAGTCCTATACGGCTATAAGTACTCGCATACCTACCCATTTTGACATATTATTTTAATGTTTGGAATTAAGATTGCTTAAAAAAATACGATTAAATATTAATTCAATGTCGAGGATCAAATTGTATTCATAAAAATAAATATTGTCATTAAGTGCATATCGTCGGGGAACACTTTTTTCGAGTGAGGCTGTAAAGAATGTTCAAATAAAGTTTCATGTAAGAACCTAGCGTTTATAGCTCGGGTATCGAGTTTATTTGAGGAATCGAGTCCACCTGTAACACGACGGTGGCAATTAAATGTAGTATTGTATTGATTGATGTGATCTATAAAAATATGGTAAAATATTGTTTGACTGATTGGTGCTTTGTAAACACTAAACATGGTTTAGACAGAGGGAAAGATTTGTGTGTGTGAGAGAGAGGGAGAGAGAGAGAGAGAGAGAGTGAGAGAGACAGTACAACTGGAGGGTGTAAAAAACAAAATATAACAAAATATAAACAAAACGATACAATCAAGACGGCGGCGATTTTGTACGTAATACGTCGTAGTCGTCGGTTCGTATAATATTATCATAATAATATTATGGTATCGTACCGTAGTTGCCATGGCACCAGGTTTGAGTTGTATTTTGATAACGCGTTTACATTGTGTTGTGCACTTGTAAACATTTTAATAAGGTCCTGGCGAATTGTTACGAACAAAGGAAATCAGTTTTTGTTTGTTTTTTAATTGTTCAGTACCTGCGTTTGGCGCCTCTACGTCGTTTTGTCGTCACGCGGATTCGTCGTTAATCATTACACGCCAAAGCCGATACAGTTTTAAATTTGTTATCGTAGTTTCTTCTGAGAACATTAACTTTACACAATCGGTAAGCTCACTAAAATGGTTGTTTATGCCAGCTCCAGAACGTAGGTAGTTTTGTGAAACACTTGCACTGTGTTATTTACCATTAATTAAAGAACAGGTGTTAATAAACAATGTAGGATAGTAATAAAAAAAATATTGTGTAGGTATATTATTAAAAAAAAAAAAAATATGTAAATATATTTGTTCAAAACATGGATTGCCATAAGTAAATGCAAAATATATTTTTTGTAATTGGTAGTTTTACCTGATCATTGCTTGCTGACAAACCTTGTAGAAACCATATGTATTATAGGGGGTAATAAAGTGTTTCATATATTTTAAATTGAAGAAATTAGTTGTTTTAATGTTTGTAATGTAGTGAATGAACAGATAGGAGAATCATAATGTTAGATGGACCATAAAATTGAAGGAATTGAGATTATTTTTGTCAACAAATTAAATATGAGAAATTTATAATGCATCATAGGTACTTGTAAATATTATGGTCCACGGATGTAACAAATTTCAATTTAATATAATTTAATTTGAATAGGCACCTACCTACAATTACACATTTTATTGAACAAATTAAATATTAATTGCATATTAATGAAAACATGCAAATAAAACAACTCACAATCAATGCAGAATAATACTTATAATATATTATGTGGAAATGCAGAAATGCATTTATATCGTATAATTTTTGCCTCTAGTTATTAACTATTAATGATTCTTAATTTAGTGTGGGTGATGTTACATTAAATTTTAATCTGCAATACCTAATAAAATGTTTTACAACATAGGTTGGTTCATATTTCATATTAATACAATTAATCTAATTTCTTCATAAAGTTGTTACAATAATTTAATTCAAACTCCAATCATTTTCTAGAATCTCTGAATTAGTTTTAATAACTGTTTAGGTACAAATACCTTTAGTGGTTTTTTAGTAGGATTTATAAAATACTTATTTTAACAAATTTAAAATTTAAATACATTTTTTTTTACAATTATTGAGTAATTTTTAATGCCTTTTTTATGGTTATTTTCATAGGTAATATTGTTGTATATTATAAAAATGGTATTAATTCATGTTAAGTATGGTGACGATAGTCAATTTTTGTATGAAGCATCGTTGGAAACTCCTGTTGATGAATGCACATTGAATATTACTTCAATCTATAATGGTCGCTTGAAAATTTCCAGAATCTGTAGTGGTAATCATCAACTTATAATAAAGAACATTGTTGTTGCTTATTTAATTTCATGATCATTGCTATTGTTAATAACTTGTTTGTTTGTCTGTGGTTTTTTCTTTAGAAATGGAAGAACTTAAAAAACATGGTACTTTGTTGCCACCTGAGATAATGGGATTGACTGATGAACAAGTTGTTGAACTTAAATTGATTGATAAATGGGGTGAAACATGTATACCGAGTGGTGGTTACTCATTTAACAAAGACCCAGTTGGACGCCGAAATGGAAAACAACCTAATGAAAAAATGCAAAATGTGTTGACTAAAACAATTGAAGAGGCGAAGGCTTGTGTATCTAAAGTAAATTTTATCATTATACAATTTTTTAACTACTTACCTATTTTTCTAAATTATGCATGTTTTATAGAAATTGGTCCAGTCCCAGATTTCATTAACTCAAAAGAAAGTTCAAGAAGCTCTTGATATACTTAGAGGTGCTATTATGATTGTTTATCCAATGAATTTACCACCACACGATAACATAAGACTTGAGATTGAAAACAATGAAGATCTTACTGGAACTCATGCTTCATTAGAGGTTAGAATACATTTTTTTACTCTTAGTTAAATTACTTTTATATAAGTTTTTGTATTTTAGTGAGTATTCTTTTGATTGATTTCAATTAGCTCAAATATTATTTCGATAAGTAATAATTTTATTGAACTTCCTACTTAGGTGATCGCACCAAATGTAGCTCAACTTTGGTTTTCTGGCCGTGAGTTAGTACGAGAACCAAATAAAAAAATGAAGGACTATTTGGGGCGCAATGAAAAAACAAAAGTCGTATTGAAGCTTACTAAGACTGGTTCCGGACCACCAGCTCGTGAACCTCCATTAAGTGAACAAGACCGCAAATTGTTAATGGCTGAAGCTTTTAAAAAGCAAGAAGAATTAAAGGTAAGTTAGTTTCATTAACAAACTCAGTTTCTGTACACATTGTAATTGTATATAGTTTTTTGTAATTTTAAAAAAAATTGAAGATTTTATTATTATTATGTAAGATAGAGCAGATTAAGCTGAGTATATAATATACTTATAGGTATTTATATCCAAAAATATTATTTATTTTAAAGTTGTTTATTTATAGTTTATACTTCAAATTGAAGTGCTTATTATATACAATGAATTTTTATAGTGTTGTTGATCAAAGTGTGTATTTGTATTAAATGGTAGTAATTATGTTTATGTTAAGTGATTATTCCAAATTTTTAATGATGAGTGATGTTACTCTATTATTTAAATTTATAAAGGGAAGTATTCCAGCCTTCATTTACTTATTAATTATTACATACCATCATGTTAAAATAAAATATATTATATTTTTTATGTACATATAACTTTAAATCCATCTCAATCATTGATTATTTACAATAAATTGACCTCTGTAATTTTCTCATCTTCAATCCAACTCATTTCTACTCAAAAGCATTATCGAACATGTATAATATTATTAATTATAGTAGTTAAGTTTAGTGATGGATACTTACATTTAATTTTAATCAATCTTTATTTTATTGACTGGTTGATTCTACTTTTTTCATGTTCATAGTATAAAGTTAAGAAAAATATTCATTGTAAATAAAATACAATACGGTTTTAATAATATAAAAATCAGATACTATGTATTATGTATATAAATCAAAGACATTAATATCTGAAAACATAAATATATTTATGCACCTATAAATGGTGATTTATTATTTTTTTGATATTATAAAATATGTTATGACTATGTTTAAATTTGGAAACATTTTAAAAACAGTTAAGGGAAGTTAAATTTATCAAAAAGTAGTATCTACTTTTGTGTTAAAAATTAATATAATTATTGGTAATACTATAATAAATGTTATAGAATTAGCCCACTATGCTATAATATTATGTTATATGAGAATATCTCGTTTTTTTATATTCCATTCTAAACAGATGACTGACTGAAGAAGTAAATTGAATTCTTGCATTATAATTTATGGTTAATTATTTTTATTGTTATATAATGGATGATTATCCTATATAAACGTATTATATTAATATTATATTTAATATATCTTGGAAATCTCAAGTAAATTTTTACTTCTATATTAAGATGTACTTAAAAACATAAAATAGTTCTTAAAAATCATCTATTAAAAACTGATATTTATTTCTCATTTTTTTTTCCAAATTTTATGCCACTAGCCAGTCTTGGACATATCCAGCAAGTTATCGAGTCAAACTTTAAAATGTTGGCTTAGGAATATATAACCGAAAATATTTAAATTCCCCAAAACTTTGAACAATGAAATACAAATAATAATAAATAATAAATATTATGTCTTATTAAAAAATTGTCTCTTAACTTGTTTAGGACTGGTTAAAATTGTAAAACTTGGGTTACCTTGTAAATTTATCATTGTCATTTAGCCACATATCATTTACTAACTTTATCTGTATATTATGTGTCACCGTTGAAATCCATTATCTTACTATTTAACTTTCTGCTTTAGTTCAAGTAAATTAAAGTTAAATTACATACTACTTTATCTAGAAATTGTATGGAATAACTTGTTGTTTTTGTGGGCGATTTAACAGCGGTTTGCATCATAGATTCACGGCTCGCATCTTAATATTTTTACTAATATAATTATAGGTATTATACCTTTTCTTGCTTTTCTTGCTTTTCATATTATTTTTCATTATATTGTGCGGTTTACAATTCTAACATGGCCACCCCTGTTCTATGCAATAATTGATTGTGAATGATGAAAGTATGAATATAAAATTATTATTTTAATATAACAATTTTGAATACATTTAGGAACAAATTAATATATGAAATATTTTTTCACATGCACTTATGAAAAAATAGGAATCCATAGTATAAATACATAGAATTAATATACACTATATAAAAATACTTACAACATTTTTTATACAATTCTATGTGTCAAGCCTGGCATAGCCTATGCTAAAGATTTATGTTTTAAATATATATTTTGTAAAAAATGTGTACACCATATTTTTACTAATTATAATAGTAATATTATAATATGTAATCAACAGCAACCACTTAAAAAAATAAAAATAAATATTCTTTTGTGAAAAAAATTCATGTGTGAGTAAAGTTATCTTTTATCCTATAGGAGTCAAAAAAATATGTTATAAGAACCCTTCAAGTCTCAAGGAATGTATTATTGATATAATTTTCATTGAAAACGGTTCAATAGTTTTCGAGTCTAGTTAACAGATAGATAAACATCCGTTTATATTATATATAATTATTTTATTGAGTCTATTAACTTCAGATAAACCAAAACCAACATCCATTTTTAGCTGTATACCCATTGGTAACCACTCAACTTCGCCCTTGTTTAAATTAAAGCCTAATCTGTAATTTGGTTTGTGTATAAAGTACCTAGATATTTCATTAAATATAACCATTTCATACTTTGACTCTAACCATATGTTTTTTTATGAATTGATTCTTATTATTCCTATTATTATCATTATTATTTAACAATATATTTTAGCACTTTAAAGAAAGTTTAAATAAATGTTTTTCCTATGGAATTATGTTTATACTTTATTTAGATATCTGATTATGATATGATAAATAAGAATAAATGTTCTTTCCATTATAGAAATTATAAGTATAGTACCTATATTTATATTCACCCACAAAAAGTTTAGGTAAAGAAAACAGTTTTTAGATTATGAACACGCAGTCATCAACATGCAATATTGCACAATATGCATATGCACTGATATACAATATATTAAAATACGATGAGTATACTTATAAGTACAATAATAAGAATGATGTAGCTAGAGTTAAGAAAAATAATAAAGTGAAATGATAAGCTAGGAATAGTGAAGAATAATAAATTAGAAAATAGTACAATATACGCGTTCTGTATAATATTATTAGTTTGTATTTTGTAAGGTTTATAGATATAAAATAATGTTTCTACATAAGCTGACAAAATATTCCGAATAACTAGTCTGCCATGACGTAAAAGAAATTAATTTCTGTTGCAAACTGTCATTTGTGAAGAGTAGGGTGTACGGTAAAAACCAAAATGTCGCGTGACGTTAAGCGCTATAATTTATTACTGTTGGCAGTTGGGGTTAATATTACTATCCCGAGTTATAGTGCTAAAAGTTCACCACTTTTGCCATTTCGTGTAGCTTGTAGCTATAAATTTAAGTCTGTTTTGTTATTTTTTGTTTTATTAAGTGACATGGAATTATACTTAATGTCTTAGTAACGTCCCTAGATCAATTTCCATAGTATGGGAGGAAGGTAATTTTAATATAAATTATACTATACATTATGCATATATTATTTATATTTCGAGAAAAAAAAATTGATATTGAAAGGGTGAATGCCCCTTTGGACTATTCCCACGAGGATACCTCTGGATCTACGGGTGAGGTATATTATTCGTAAATTATATTATTATTGCAGCTAAAAACAATACACGTAGTACACGATGCGCGTGACATCTTTAAGCGTGTATTGTAATTACTAGAAAAAACTAGGAATTTTATTTATTAGTAATATAAATATACATAATTAATATTGAGATTGCAATGTTCACAATGCTGTCTATCCTTGTCTGTAGTTCTATTGTGTCTTTTCAAATTTAAAAATTGGCTCCAAAAGCGAAGATTTTATCCAACAAATTGTGATACCGGGTGACAATTAACTTTTGACGATATAGGCAACCTTTCATACATGAGTACTAACATAGAATGCCATATTATGTGACTACTATTTTACAAAAAGTTTTGCACTTGGAACTAGAAATGTTGTCGTACATAGGTGTGTGCATGGGCTTCGTACTCCCTCACGACTTCAAGAAAATGTCCATTTATACTCGTATACTCTCGACGGCTTTTTTAAAATTGAAATCACACTTTACTTATTTATTAGTTAAAACAAATTGACACGAAGACGGTCATTTATTTATTTAATATTTCGTATAACTTCTAAGAAGGCATAGTTAATTAGTATTAAATAACTTATAAATAAGTTCAAAATGCTATAAATATTTTCTTATAAAAATAACCAGAAATGTTTATGTTTTAATGAAAATTATTTGTTATTTTATTACATTTTTTTTGAGAGGGAAGGGTCCAATTTTTTGTTTTGCATTACTTGCCAATGATACGTTATGGCGAATATTATACGCTTGAAGCGCAAATACAAACTATTTTAAATAAAGAGTCGGTAATTTCTTAAAATTATTTGTACTTGACCGTTATTAAATATTGCTAATAATTTATTTCTTAACAAAATTAGACAATTTAGGACATCAATCCGAGGTCTCTAAAGACTAAAATAACTTCAGCCCGTAACTCTGGTACATTGCACCCCTGACAAAAAATTGCGTACTCAATCGAATGTATACTTGACCAAAACAAGTGTCAGGTCGATTGTGGTATATGTATGTAATATTTGATCATAAATAAACGATACGAGAATATAAAGTATATTTTCAGTTTTATTGATTTTCTGTTTGTCTGTAATAATTGTAAATGTGTTCAATATTTCCAGTAAAA
Organism: Aulacorthum solani; assembly: GCA_008528875.1. NCBI lineage: Eukaryota > Metazoa > Arthropoda > Insecta > Hemiptera > Aphididae > Aulacorthum > Aulacorthum solani. The sequence goes on from PVMI01013792.1 coordinate 11,386, forward strand.
ATACTTTTTTTTCACTGTACAGGTACCTAAATACACTTAGTATTAAAGTGCCGGTTTCAAAATGTAAACGTCAATATGTCAGGAATCGTAAGGTAGGTATTGGGTTTGTGAAGACAAGCGATATTCTATATCTGACATGTGTATTAATAGGTATTAATGGATATTGATGTGGCGTCAGAATTAACACCCCGGGCTTAAATTTTAAAATACATTTATTTTTGAAAATATTTTAATATTTATTTAAACGTGATACAACATAAAAATGTAATACAAATATATTATTTAGCGTAATAAAAAAACTAAAAAAAAAAACAACGATATTAGTGAATATAATATATAATATTATAATTAGAAATATATGTAAAAAAAAATTACAAAAAGTCTTTAAAGAAAAAAAGACTACAATTATAATAATAATAATAATAATAATAATAATATGATCGACGCAATTTTTAAGAATAATTTTTGATGGTCGGAATATTTGCCTAGGTATACATTTTTAACATATTATATGTATTATCCACTCATATTATAATGCGTGGCGAGCGAATGTGTACCTACTCAACACAAGTACCTTACTTACGTATATTATTTTATTACTTGGCGTATGAAATAGTCAGTATATAGAAAAAATAACGCTTTATAATATATAATTTATTTACTTATGTATTTGAGTCCGAATATAATAAAATGTTTGCAAAAGCTTTTTGAATCGTTCGCGAAATAAAAATGGTATTACGATAATACAATAACACTATATGATTGTTATTATCTACGAGTATATCGTTATAATATGCTCTAATATCATATTAAAAATTATCGGCCTGACGTTCGATTTCCGCGCGTTACCGTTTTGGTCGCGTGCGTTGGCGACGGAGGTGTTGACCGGAACGTTTTCGCGCGTCCGTCTAATATATAAAAAAAAAAAAACGGTGTAACGGTGTGTCGCTCTACACGTCTGGGCTATCCACCGGACGCCTACCGTCGACACCAACGGACATGTCCGCTGACCTAGCCACCAGTGCTTCGATGACACTTAGCTCTTGCAGCTCGCCTCGCTTCCGGTGCTTGCGGCCGCTTCTGCCTTCAGCCGCCTGATTGTCGATGTGCTTCATGAAAGGCTCGTCGGCTGCCGCTCCAGCGTCGTCGTCCGCGCACCACTGGCATGTCATGCGGGCGTCGTCGCCCACTTTGACCGTCTGGTGGACGATTAACAACGTCAGGAACGACACTGCGAACAGTATGCCGGGCACGGTGACGCCCACCATCAGTTCCCACCACGTCTTGTTCAAGTCGAAACGGGCCAGCGCCGAGAACGAATCGTTCTGTATCAACAACAACAACAAAAACAACAATCAACAACAGTAAACAACGCAGGCGTTCGATCCTTAACCGTTGTGAAGAATCTAAACAGAAACCTAAAATTTAATATCTTCGCTGAATCACGGAAAGTGGATTTTCGCAACTTTCGACCGATCTTACTGTCGTGAGGTGAATTTAAATCTCTTAAACTCGATCAGCCTCTATGGATTCCCTCTAGTCCATGAGTCATCAACTTTTTAGGAAACGGGCCACTTTTTATTTTACTAAAATTTCGAGGGCGCACACATGATTAAAACATTATAATTGTGTAATGAAATCCGATTTAGTCAAGTCTAATCTTCAAGGGGAACATATCATCTAATTTCCCTATATTTTCAGTATTAAAAATGCACAAGCTAATAACATATACAGATGTCTGTTTAACACGGATTAAAAAATAATTATTGATCCATTTTTCATGAATACGCATTCGTCATACGGCTTTCATCAGAATTGGTTCGTTTTTATTAACTGGAATATATAATATGTATACGCCTGTATTTCACACAGCGATAAAAAAAGTCGTACAATTTATGATGTGTATTATATAATTATGTTAAGTATACTTTATCGAGAACCGACTTACGCAGGCAACAGGTATACATTGGACACATCCCATGTATATTCATATAATATCGTTAATATTTATTATCGCGGATTAAGCATGGTTGTTGTCATCTTTCTGGCAACCGTTTTAGAAACTTTTGTTTTAATACGTTTTCAATGGCAATAATTTCCCATGGCCATTCGAAACGTGAATATTATATATACGTTAAAAACAACTAACCTTTTCGTAGAATAAAAAAACTATTTCAAATAGAAATCATAGATTTATAATGCATATCATATTTTGTTCGTGGACTACCTAAATTACCTAATAAAAAAGACTACCATGGTAGTCTTACCTGCAGGTCCCTCCGCTCTAGCCTGCACAACTCCTACCTTACCCCATCTACATATTTATGTGTAATAGCGCGTGTGGCCGGAACCTTGGATATGGAGCTTTATTACTATTCGGAAAACCAATAATAAAATTAATAAAACTGCAGGTTACCTTTGTATAAAAACACGGGAACCGACTCAGGGCCGTGTGGTTATCGCCGGCTCGGCCATGCGTAAGGCTGAAGTCTCTACACTCGTTGCGCAACGTGTTCACGCACCCTTGCTGGTTGATGTACAGCCTGCTAGAGTTGTAGACGGTGAGGGCGGATTGCGCGGGCACGAACGTGTTGGTCTCGTCGAGCGGCCGATCGCTTGCTTCGTATATCGTCCAGAACGTCGTGAAGTTGATGAACAGTTGCGGCATTTGCGATTCTTCGAGCACAGTGCCGTTGATACAGTCAAAGGCCCTGCAGATGAAAGACAAGTTTCGAAAACTCACACAATAAGCAGGTCTCCGCCGCACTTACCTCAGAGAGTTGACGCTGTCCCTCGTTATGCCGTTACAGCTGGCCATGAATATGCCAATGGTCGAGTTCTCGTCAGTCCAGATCTCTTTGGGCGTCGCAAGTGGTTCCCCGTGTGCCGCATTACCGTTGGCCTTGTTGTACGCCACCACCCGCTGACAGTCGCCCGTGTGCACTGTGTCCCCCAGTCGCAGGAACACGTTCACTCCCGTCGTCGTGATTTTGTTACAGTATCGATCACAGTCAAATGGCCATTTGATCGCGAAACAACTTGAAAAAGGAACAAAACAAAATGCTTTTATATCAAATATTACACAATATAACCGCCGCCGCAGTATGGCGAAGACTGCAGTCTGCGGTGGTGGTGCAGCAGCAGCAGCAGCAGGTCGTCTACGAGTCAAAAGAATCCGCGGTTCTTACCTGCCGTTTTCACAGATAAAATAACCGTTGAGCTTCAAATTCTCCTTGTCACTGTCGATCGGCGCTCCGCTCTTGTTGTAGTAACATTGGTACAGTTCTGACATGTTGGAGCAGTGGCCCAGCCTACAGGCCATGATGCCTGTGAGACCCAGACATTCTTTGTTGTTGTTGCAGTTGTACCGTTTAAGTGTATCCGGATTGGCCTGCGGAAAAGCGTGGTTAATCGGACGAGTTCAGACTGCAGTAATTATAGGTAGAATTGATTTTTTATGCGTCAATGGACTTTATAATACCATGTCGGTCTGCGGTGGCAACAAATGGTCGACTGTAAGGGCCGTTGTGTGTCATCGTGTTTTTATTTTGTTTGTTTGGAGTTTGGGCTATACCTAACTGGTCTACTCATTTTATTATAATATTATTTTCATATGTAGGCTATATGGGTACTTTATAATATATTTAATATTATATGCATGCGGTGATTCACCAAGCATGCTATCCCTTATTTGGTCGCGTGATAACAAATCTATTCAAATTCTGATATTTTTGGAATTTTTAAACATAAATACTCATTCCATTTTTCCAAATTATTGACATTTTTTGTGCGACTTAGTTAATCAGATTTTTAATAACTGCATTAAATTTATTTAAATTTAACTGCAAGTAAAAAGGGTTGAGTGTGCTTGGTTAGTCATACAATTTATGTAGGAGTATTTTACCGTTTTCGTCAATATGTCTGGGCTATATTTTTATTTGGTGAAAAAATGTATTCTCGTTTGGAGTTTTAATAATAATTGCGTCTTAGTTGTATTTTATTCGATCACGAAATGCCGCGTGCTAAACCGGCGCGTCGCGTTTATTATACAACTATTACGTTGTACTTACTGCAATTTATATACATATATAATGTTAAGTTATAATATAATTTTTTTTCTGTGCACCCTATAGTACCTTACAGTCGACCTCTATATGACTTGCGTGTTGAAATCGTATTTTTTATGGACGAAATGCACGGCGTTTTACTCGAATTTGTTGATGCACACATACGTATACCGTTGTAAATATATATTCGACGAGAAATATAATAATACGTGTTGGGCTTTAGGCGTACTTAAATATACAATGACCACACGTGGTTTCGGTGGTTTTGGCTTTGGCGGTGGTGGTGGTGGCAAAATTAGTCGACCACGGGTTGAAATATATTTTACACTCGTAGTATCATAATAAGTAGGTCGAGAAATACGGCTATGTGGTAAAAAAAAGAAAACTAAGCAGAAACTCAACAACCCCGCCTACGGTTTTGGAAACTTGCCTGCGGACATGAGACGCTCGTGAGCCGCGTGCAGTTCTCCACCCCTATTTCGGTGCCGTTGTGCCGGACCGTGACCAGGTACTGCGGACAGTTGCCCGACGGTTTCGTCAGACACCACTCGCCGCACGACGCCCACTCGCAGTTGTTGGACACCGTCGAGTTGATCGTCTGGCACATGAGCGGCACCGTCTCGATGGCCGCGTTGAAAGCCCTGTAGCCGGGCACGTAGATGGCCACCGACAGGTACACCAGCGACACGGAGCTCAGCACGAACGTCAGCTGGCACACGCATATCAGTCCACATATGTGCCTGTCCTGTTCGGGTATGGGCTTCGGTGGCGGTTCGTGTTTCTTCTTCCGGCCACCGCCGGAACTGTTGCCGCCTCGGTCCTTGGCCGCCATGATTGACTTTCGACGATTTCCTGTGTAATAAAATATATATAGGTATACGGCCAACGGTCAGCGCGATAACACATTTTACGATAATTTATTATTATTTTTTTTCCAATTTTTTGCAATGTTTTTAATTCCGACAAGTCCGATTTTTGTATTATTCAGTTACGTTTCACTTTCTCCTTGCGACGGACACGGCGCAGCAATCGTTATGCAACGGGGCTGAAAAAGTTTATTTATTGCGCGTGTACAGAGTTTTTAGATGTATTTTCAATCGTTATTTTGTCGTGTTTAAAAACTGTTTAGTTGTAGATGTAGGTAAATATATTATTTGTTATACCTTGTGTGCTCAAATGTTATATAGGTTTGGTCGAATTGAACCCTATTGTGTGATTGGCATCTACCTCTGGCGCAATGTTTGAAAATCGTTAAAAGCCAAAAATCGATTGTTTAATTATTTTTTACTTGTGTAGGTACTTAAAATAATTAAATGTCGATGTATATTGTATATGTACACTATGTATTTACTTTGTTAATGGAAATGTTACAACCTGCAGCGTTACTGCTGTAAAAACAAAATTAATGATTAAAAAAAAACTCGCTATTGTCTATTTAAAATCGCCTCTCTTCATTTAATCATTGTTTATTATAATATGTTTTACATAATTCTTACATTATAATATACCTATAAAATCGATTAAATAGTTATAATAATATGTTATTACATTATATTATAAGCTGTTTTGTATACTGTAATTTTGTACAAGCTCTGCTGTTCGGTAAAGTATCTAATTTGGCCAGCGTCAGGTTTTTGACCCCTAGATCCTTATTATAATAGCGTATTATTATTGTTACACGTGACCTTTAAGAATGAGCTTCACTTTTATGTAAATTTAATCGAGTAACCCAAACAGCATAGTCGAAAAACGAAAATTATAACAAAGTAACGATTTTGTTTATGGTTTGGAATAGACCTTCCAAAACTTATTAGGAAGGTATGAAATATGTGCAGGAAGATATTTAATATTTTTAATTTTCAGTCTTGTATAAATTACATGAATGTAAATGTATTTTTTATGATTTTGTGCGTAGATGGAAAATAATAGCAAACAACATTATTAAAATTTATTCATTGTTATTTTTATCATTCTTTAAAATTAAAACTAATTTATTATTTACATTCAATTATTTATACTTAGAATTCAATTTCTCATGCACATTTTTTTAACGGAAACTAAAGAACTCAGATTTGCTGTCAATAATACACTGAAATAAATAAGATTTGTTTAAAATTTAATTAATGCTAAACAATTTCAAACTTTAAATAATTTATTACTATTATTTCTCTCTCAAATATGGTATATATCGTGATATTATAAAATTAATAATTATTATTATTAAATTGAACTAAATAAGCTGATGTCCATCATTGTAAACGTGATAAAGAATTCATATACTGCTTATACTCTGTTGTATGCACTAAATTTTGTATAAAGGTAAACGAATTATTTATGTTAAACTTTGTTGGTTCTTATTATTATGGAAACTTATCAAAATTTCTTGGTGACAGCATTGTTGGGTGGTTCGCAAACTTTTCTTTTATGGTTCTTATTAAGAACTTTCCTATCCATAACGAAAAAAACGGTGTAAAAATGAAACTGAAAAGTAATATCGTCATATTTTAAAAGATAAAAATGATATTTTTTAGGCTTTAGAGATACAAAAAATATTTTATCTTTATAAAGTTGAAATATCATATTATATACTTTTACCGGGGCTCTTAATTTTACCTACTATAAACTTAAATATTTTCTTTAAACCTCTAATGATGAACAAAATAATCTTAAAAATTCTTTATTTGCAAACTATCTGAACATTTTTTTTTCTGAATACTATTAGAAAATATTAATAAGCATAAATATTTTGTAAGAACTTTTACCAAGACTACGTCTGTATTATTTACGTCTTGTTAGATTATTAAAATTATTATTGTTCTGTGTTTTAAGATAACAATCAATAGTATTACTTAATAGGTATGTTAATTTATCCGTGTTTTAATTATTAATAAGTGCAATGATTTTGATGAAAATAACAATCTAAAAAGAATTTGCCTCTGTAATTTTATGACTTTTTCACGATTGTCCATTTCTTTAAAAAATCAATTAATTTAATTTAATTTAATAGAAAAAAAAAATAGAAAATAAAATATAGGGATACACATTCTCAAAGTATATGCACAGTTAGTACTTATAATACATTTTGACCATTGTTTTGACATACAATACTATTTATTTATTTATATTAGTTTTTCAACGAATGTGACTAAATTACATAATTTATAATAATTTAACATCATTATTTCGGAGCACGTTTTGAACATCGAAATTACACAATTAATAACGAGCTTATTAATCACTTTTTCGACTGTGAAAAATGATAATATTGATAACACATGGTATGCTCGTGATTAAAATATTATCAAGTGGCCGTCATATTGCACACATGCACTACCTATCGGCTATCAGTATACACACAAATAAAGTATAGTCACAAAAATACACACAGGCACACAAAACACATGTATTATAATAGCTGATAATTGTAAACATATAATAACGGTGGTTACTCACAGTTTTGTTCGTTTCTTGAGTATTCGGTCGTATGTTTTGGAGCATATCAAAATGGAAGTATATTTTGATCGGAATTTCTGTTTGTCCAGTTTTTTTTTTCGTCGCATATAATTATAATATATAAGTATCTCTCGGAAGGTGTTTTACCGTTGTTGCCGGTTTTAGTCGTTACATTTCCATCGTGTGATTTTAATTTACCCGTACATGTATGCCGATAGATGTCTGGTCGAAAACTGTTGCATTACGAAAACATATTTGAACGGAACACGTAATTCCGATGGAGTGACACTCCCCTGTTTATTCGATGCCGCCAGTGGGAAAGGGTCCCAACCACAACGAACCCTGGTGGAAGTTTTTTCTCTCCGTATATGTCAGCCCCTCTCTTGTACTGGGTCAAATCGATTGTGTTTAAGACGATCGCGCGTTGAATGTTTCAATGAATTAATGTAAGCATTATGTGCTTGCTGCAGTGGTTAACAACATCAATATACATCACAGTAGAGTGCAATCCGAAGGATACACAATTTTTCTCCAAAATCGCATCGATCTGTAGTCGTTCGAGTGAGCCTATCATAAGCGGGGATGACGACAGTCGCAGTTAAGGGCGGTGTATTCAAATTCAATAATTATTTTTATAACCGTTTAAACTGTATATATATAGTTTATTTGATAAACAGTTTATAACATATTATATATAATCAGTCGCATATATATGTATATACATAGGGTATTATAAAAACAATTTATTTATGAACAAGCAGCATATAATTTATTTTATAATAATATGTATACATAATAATTATAAGTCTATATTAACTATTATTATTATAAAAAGTGAAATATACATGTATAAAAAATAATTTATTTACCTATACATGACTAAAGCGATTTGCTTTTGCTGGCTTTGTAAATAAATATAAACTCGTATTAATTAAAAAAAAAACATTTTTGGGATAGAAAATAATTTTTGGCGTACACAGTTATTGAAATTAGATCCGCGTGAAGTTAAAGCGGAGTACAAATGTAAATATATAAACGTAGTTAGACCGAGTCAGTGAACCGAAAACTTAGCACTCGCTCTGTGCCTGAAAAAAAGCCATTATTAAATAGCAAATGTGTGGGTCTATTGATCAATAATCGCCATCTTCTTCGTCTGTGCTGAATGGCCGTTTGGACAATTTTCTCCTGAAAATTATACTTGGGATAAAATTATATACTTATAATTATATACGATGCACAGAACATTATTCTGTTAAATAACAAAGTTTGGTGATAGCATTTTGTTTATTTTAATATTTCTATGGTACCTATTTAAATGTCAAATATTTTTAGAATTTTTAAATTTATTTTGAGTTTTTGCAATTCAATATTAGATGTAATATGATTATAAATTACTATCTTTCAGTTTTCGTTAAACAAAATTAAGGAAAATTTATAATCACTTAAATCCAATATTCATTTTTTTTTTTTTTTTTGAGACTAAGCCTCAGTTATGGCTATTGGTAGGTGCTAAAATTCAATTTTTTTTACGAATTAATTGATTTATAAAAAGTATTGTTTGTTTGATCATGTCCCAGAAAATTATATAGGTGTTGTTGATTCAGTATTAATTATTTTATTAATACGACATTTAATATATTATACTTGTTTCTAATTTTAGATTTTAAAGGTGTAGAAATTGTTTAAACGATGTTGTGTTGCACTGTTGCGTCATTTTCTTTACCTATTATTACTAAATCATAAAAGTTTTATTAATTCTTGAGAAAACAGATTGGACGGTTTTAATATTAAAGTTAATAAAAACTAATTGGATTTATATAGTGTTTAAAACTTTCCATTTCTTTACTTAATTAAATTTGAAACCAGAGTACAGTGATTTTTATTTTTCAGTTTGGAATGTTTTCAAAAATGTTATTACGAAATTATCTTTTATACAGTCATGCAGACTGTTATGTAGTATAAATAAGAGTAGATATGTCGGACATTAAACTTAAAATTATAGCATCGTCGACGGCAATAAATTTTCGTTATTGTCGAATGAATAATATATAAGTTGAATACTATGTATATATGTAGTTAGAAATAGATAATATATGTAACTCTAATTTAATGTCAGCCGTATAAAAGGGTAGTGGTATAATAATTTTATGAAATACATTTCGTTCGGGTCGTTATCGTAGTGTATTTTCTTTTTTTTTTCGTTTGGCTCGTTGAGTATTATTATTATTATTGCTGTTATTACATTTATGTGAACAATTATTTTTTTATCGTATAATTTTGAGTTTGATTCGATCGCGTGTGCTGCGTAGACGCAGACGAAATTTCAAATGTTTAACGATTTAAAAAAAATCGTCGTATATCAAATGTTCACATCATCTTGCCGATCAGATTAATCGCATGTGAGAGTAAAACGAATTGCACAAAGCATTCTTCTTTATTTTATTATAGTGTCGGGGGTTACTGCAGTATAATGTCGTCATTGTCGAGATAGTTAGGAAATATCCGGACTGAAATATTGCGTCTAGAATATTCAGTCAAAGAATAAAAGTGTTTTTGCACGGACATTGTAACTTTGTTAGGGTCGTGGATTCGCCATCACCCACTGAAAACAATACAGCCATTTTTGCAGGGGTCGCGAACCTTTTCGGGCCACGTGCCAATACTTTGTAATCAAAGTTGTAAGAAAAATTCACATGCCAGTAATACGTTCATAGGACTTATAAACATTTTGTTATACCAGTTGTAGTTCATCCAATAATTTCTTCTCTTTTGACTCGGAATAATTCACCGCGCAAAATCAACTTTCACAATGTTTTCGCGTTCCGGTAAAATTTGGCCAATGGGTCGTTACACAGTGACGAGACTAGGGGACACTTGGAAATGATCATTACAGGATACCTGTCGATCGCCCAAGTATACGGAGAAAAAAAATAAATGCTCACCTGATCACTAGTTGCGGGTTTTCGTTTTTTATTGCCGCTGTCTTTCTCTTGTCGATCATGAACTCCCTCTTGAGCGCCGGACAGTACCAGTAACACAGTACCGTGCACGACAGGACAAACAGCGTCCAGGGTATGACCACGGCGGCCACCAGGGTCTTGATGGTGTGGTGCCAGTCGTAGTCGGCCACCACCCTGTCCGGGTAAGCACGGCTGTAGTAACACGGGAAAACTTTCATCTCCACTTTCGGCTCCACGGAAACTCCTCGCTCCCGGCGGTCGACTGCCGTCGTCTGCTGTTTGCCGTCAGAGGCTTCCAACAACATGGGCAGTGGAGGTAACCCATGCGACGTATCATTACCGTGCCTGTACAATTCCCGGGTCACCGGCTGGTTGATGCTCTCGAACTTGGGGATGTCCTCCAAATCGATGTGGCCGTACTTCAGGGCGAACTTGGTGCAGTTGACGAACGGAGGGTAACCGCACCCTTCGGTGTTCACCAGGAACCGAACCACCGTGCCCGCCCATTGCAGTGACTCGGGAGACATGCGGTCCTGCAACACGCCAAAAGACTTCATTATACGACGTCTACTGTGTCGTGTATACTTTGAAAATTAGAATTGACATTGATTTTTGAATTTTTTGCTGCAAGGTTGCAGTTATTAGATTACTGTGTGTCATATACTAATTTTTGTTGTATAACCGTCAATATAGGTCAAACATTGAAATTTGTCAGTTTTATAGTCTCATAAAAGTAAAATAAGTATCGTTACTATAAGTCGTTAGTGAGTTGAGTAAGAGCGATCGATGCACACAGAGTGATTAGAATGAGATTGTTTTGTTTTCTTATTTTTATTTGAATATATTATGTATAAAAAAACAACAATAAAGTATTCACATTAGGTGAGTTGATGCTATTGTTGTATATAAGAAAAAAATGCGTGCTTAAATAATTTGAATGAAAATTCATGGTAGTTTGATTTAATTTATAAAACTTTTGGTGTTAGTGTATTTTTATTTATATTATTTTTACACGTCATATTATTTTATAATGCGTTTGTTACTGCAAGAGTATAGTGGAAGTTTTTCTAATATAACAAAAAAATTCCGCCAGAATATACCAGTACAATTAATATTAATTTAAATTTATTGATTACCGGCTTCGGCCTCGCCTTATTATAATTTTATTTTTACGACGGTTTTGTTTAGGCAACAACGTAAAGTATCTCTTATATATTTTAGTCGTTTCGCCTCGTTTGAGAAAATTAAAAGCTCATTTTAATTAGTTATAACATTTTATAGTTTTTGACTTTTACCTTCGTTATAGCTTAACTCATAAAACAGCCTTTTATAATACTCAGCTTACTGATGAGCTTTTAACGTTACATTTAATACCCAGTCGATGGTTAGTTTTTCGGATTTTTAACGAATTCATTGCCATCGTCTCAATTATCCTATGAATACAATTTATTTGATAGTTTGTTTTCTATCGGCTTACTTATTTGTCGTCTTTTGGCGATTATTGGAAATTAAATTTAGCACGTCTGTTTGTATTTAACCGAAATTCATTGAAAACATACATTAAAATGTGTTATATGTTTAATTTTCTTTTAGAATCTAAAGTTGAGAAAAATCGAGCTATTTAGACATTTTCGTATTCAAGTTGTGACTTCTAAAGTAATAGAATAAAAATAGTTATTGTTTAAAGTACCTTTTTTATTATGAAAATTTTTATTATTATTTTTAACATTCAACTTGATCCATATTTTTGAGCCGAGGATTTATTTTATATCTTTTCCTTGTACGTTTTTTAATTTTCCATTTAACAAGTGATTATTTTTGGTATAAAACTATTATTGTAACTCGTGATCATTAGACACTTTTCATCACTGATAAAATGTGAAAATATTTTGTGGTCAATCGTCAATAGATAGCGGGGTTACTCATCTACCTACACCGACTGATGACCGTATATTGTGACCTATTGATGAGTTTTTCATTAATTATTGTCTTCGTTGTCATGTCTCTGTGTGTTTGGTTAATTTTAATTAAAAAAACAATTTACGAACGTCTAAAAAAAAAAAAAAAACCGAAAAATTGTCTAAGTATACGCCCTTTGGTTTCGTGCCTGTTCGTATTGTTGGTACGGCGTCAGCGAATAGTTGACAGTTATTTGATGGCAACGCGTGGTGGCCGACGTGCAGCCCTCCCGGCACGACGACCACGTACACTTGCTCAAGCCGGCGGCGAACACGTGCTCATGCAGCGCGCACGTGCCGGGCTCAGGCGCGTACCGGGCGATCAGCCGGGACACCGCCGGGTCGACGACAAACGGCACGAGGAACAGGAACACCATGAACGACAGCACGGCCGTGGTGCCCAGGCACAGGCTTACTTTGGGCTTAATGCGCTCACAGAACCCATCCTCGGCCGGTTCGCCGAGCAGTCTCGATCCTTCGTCCTGGCTGGGCAGTCGGCTCCTCGTCTCCTTCTCGTCGTCAGCTACTGTTTGGCCCATCATTTCTCTTAGTCGCTATCTGCGGGGGACAAAAGCGATTAAAGTGACAAAAGTGTTGATTAGGTACGTAATTCGGCGGTGGTCGGCTGTTTAGTAGACACCTGCCTGTGTGTAGAGCACGCATAATATTATCAAAGGTTTTGACAATTTAGAGTAGAAGTACTTATAGTCTTACTAAAATTCCGGAAATCAGAATTTTAAAAATGTCATAATTAATACATGAAATGTGATCAGGCTTACTCTTTAAATAACTTAGTATATTATATAATAATTAATAAGCAATCTGCAATCGAATTTATTAAACGAGATGATATTAATTGATTTCTTAACCACGTCTTCACGATTCCACGTGTATTCTTCTAATCCATAGTAATTCAGCAAATTCAACAATAATAATATTGTTTTGATAGTTGATCTTGAATAATAATCGATTTCACTCGCTGTTAATTTTTCAGTAGGTAACCTTAAACTTTTGTGATACGCAGAGTATAATCATTTAAAAATATATTCAACTTTTACTTTGAAAAAAACACTTAATTTATGCTAATGTTATACTAAAATTTCCGTTAAGTACCTACCTACTCATTTTAATAATATAGGTATTCACGTGAGGTATTTTAAGAATTTTTAAAAAGAGTTGCGTTGCGTTTTTAAGACTGAAAACTCTAGTGTACCTATAACCACTTGTATGGTTAAAATAAAACATTTTAACAATTTAATAATTTATCGTGTATATATATTTATAAGTATAATTTACGTTGATTTCACTATCGTTAAGCAACAGCAATTATTATGCATACATATAATTATATCATGTATATATATATATATATTTTACATAAGTTGTTATTTATAAAAAATGTCTAAAGATGTATAATATATCAATATAAAATTATATAGCATGCGTGTTTGATCTCGTGTACGAAATTGGTGCAATTCTAGACCATAATATTTTGTTGATACCGGTGGGCGAGATTTTCATACATAAGAACGACAACGTAAATAATACAATATACAATATACAATATACAATGCATAGATTTACAAATCCCGGTCTATAAGCTCATCGTTTTAAAACTATACATGGGTGGGTTAGGTACCCACCTATTATTCAATTACACATTCTACTTATACCGCTAGAAACACTTGTGTGAACATACATTGGATGCAAATGCATATTATCGTATAAATTATAACAATATTTAATTTATATATAATAGTATAACAAGTACAATTAAAAATTACAATGAGTATAAACTTAATATTGAACAACTTATTATTATTTAAAAATGGTATCTTACAATATAACAGTATATATAAATACATATACGAGTATATATGCGCACCTATACTGTTCGTATACAATAATTTAGTACATTATTATATTTTTGGTAATATTGCTTTTAATTGGTTTCAAGTACAGCAAAAATGTCTTGTCGCGCATATTAAACCTGTATAAAATAGCACACAAAGCTTATTGTTTAATATAGTATCGTGTGTATATCATAATTAGGCGTCGAGTGTATAAAAACAAAATATATTTTTAAAAATTTTGTGACGTGGTGAATATGTGTCAAGTCACAAATGTATATGTATATTATTTATGTGCAAAATTTTCGAGATGCTATGAATTACATTTAAACGAGTGAATACAATTTAATCTCACTAGTATAACAGTTTTTTTTTCATATTTTATCAATCACGCGTTCCCCTCACCGATCCGGATTTGTTTTGTGTACGAAGCTTATTTTTTATGTAAGCCGTCCGGATCGTGGTGAAATGTAAGCTCTAGTAGTCTGGCAACGAATACATCTGTTGCTGACGTGTAGGGCTATCTTGTAAGAGGGGAATGCCTGCAAAAGAAACGAAAAACATATTATGTCAATTAAACGAAATAGAACAGTTGCACAATATTATATAAGTATCTTGCAGATAGTGTTCTGCATTTGTAATACAATATTTATAATTATTGGATATTAGAGTCGCGTCGTCAGAAATAACAAAATCATCACCTATTATTATAACGTACAAGAATACAACAGCAGTGGCGTTCTCAAGACTTTTCGACGTTTGATGGGAAATTGGTTTGAAAAGGGAGTTGGAGGGCAACAACAATATAATAGATTGAATCGCAATTTTCATAATTTTGAAAAATAAGCAAAACGAGCAATAACAGTAGAAGACCTGACATTAAAAAGGAAGCAATAGGTTGATGATGATAAAAACTAGACCTGGCAGAAAATGTAATCTTCTGATGAGTCACGAGTGTAATAATATTTATTATACTCTGTTCAGCGAGAGAACACGTCGATTCTGCGGACACCCCCACATCACTGAGCTATCGAAACCACTTCCCACGTGGCAGACAGTCGCGCGGGGATGCGCAGAAACCCGATTTTTGTCGGGCCGCGACGTGTTCTTTCTCCATACAGAGTATAGATTATTGGCTGCCACCAAATAATAACATCGAAAACAACTCAAATCTTCATTTATGGCTTCATAAAAAGCTCAGACCCACATCGGCCAGGACGCCAACCACAAGCACACCAGAGGTGGACCGGATGTGAGATTGCCGCTGACTTACGACTCAATGATACATATATTACGACATTCTGTGATTTATACTCACGTAGCGAATCTCAGAGGGACGTGTTGTCCAGATCGACGGTGGACGGCCGGCGGCCGGCGATGCTGTCCAGCTCGCGGTCGTGCAGCGGGAATAGCGTCCGGATGCTCTTGCGCTTGAACCGCATCTTGGCGTCGTCGCCCACCTCGACCGTTCGCTGGCACAGGATGAGCGTCAAGCACGATATGACCAGCATGACCACCGGCACCACGGACGCCACCAGGAACTCTTTGTACGTGCGGCCCAGGTCGAACCGGACGACGGCCAGCTCGGGTATGCCGGTGGCGTAGAAGCACCGGAACCGGGCGCGAGCGTTGTGGTCGGAACCGTCCTTGCCGAACCGTCGGATGAACACGTCGCACTCTCCGCGGAGCGTGTTCACGCAGCCCTCCAGGTTGATGTGCAGGTGACTGTCCTTGGCGATGAGCAGCTTGTGTTCGCGAGGTGCCACCAAGTCACCGGCCACGATTGGCCGGTCACTCTGCGCGTTCAGGTTGGTCAAGTGCGAGAAGTTGGCAAAATCGGCCAGCACGTCCTGCCGCAGTAGCGACCCGTTGACGCAGTCCGTGGCCAGCAGATCCCCGGGTGACCCGCCCAGCACTACGCTCATGCACGACGCAATCAGCACGTCGTCCTGTTCCTCGGACCATATCCGCCGCCGCCTTTCGGTTTCGATGACGCCTCCGCCGCCTTCGTCGACTTCTCGCGGCAACGGGTCGCCGTCCATGTAACCGGGCAGGTGCGCGGCCGCGTCGCACCTCGCCAAAAACGTCCGGTCACCACTCAGCACGATCACGTTCTTGTTCCGGGTCGGTATGTCCACGCACCTCCGGTCGCAGTTGTACGGCTCCAATATGCGACTGCACTCGCCACGAGCGCAGCTATTCAGGCCCGCGATGGACATGCACGTGATCTTGCCCCGGTACTCGTTGCACTTGAGCGGCGGCTCCGTGTTTCGGAACTCGCACCGGAACGCGTCCGTGATGTTTATGCACACGCCGTCGGTGCAGTTGAACGTGCCGGTCAGCGTCTTGCACTCGTCCCTGATGCACGTATACCGCTTGGCGTTCTCCGGGTCGAACCCAAAGCACGTCTTGTTGACGACATGCGAACAGTTGTGCAACAGCAGCGCCGACCCGTTCTGCCTGATGTTGACGTAGATCTGCGCGCAGCCGCCAGACGGCTTGCTCAGGCACCATTCGCTGCACGAGCTCCAGTCGCACTTCTGCGACGACACGTTTCTGGTGGTGGTGCACACCACCGGGTCCTCGGATATGCCCGACTTGAACTCCCGCATGGTCGGCATGTATATGGCCACCGTCAGGTACACGATGGCCACGCTGCTCAGCACGGCCGTCATCTGGCACACGCATATCGTACCGCATATCCGGGTGTCCTGCGGCGGCACCACCAGATCTTCGACCGGTATCGGTTTCTTTTTTGGCATGTTCGTCACGACCGGCTCGACGACGACGTGTTATATTATATGATAATATCCCGTGGTCGTGGTCACCGATTGAACTATATATTATGCCCGCGGCGCTGTCGACGACAACAATAACAGTGGTGCACCCCCCGCGCGCGACACCGCCGGGCGAACGCGAATAACGAGGCCAAACGCCGTGTTGTGCACACACAGTAACGGTGGCGCGGCGGCCGGGGTTCACCGCCGTCGACGCCGCCGCCGCCGAACGGACCGGCGCGCGGCGCCTCGGAATCTAGACCGCCGCGGGAAAATCAATAAATCCAGACCGTCGCGCCAACAGATAACCTCGACGCCGACTCTCGTTATCACGTGTTCGGCTGTGTTTTCTCTCCGATCGCTGATAACGATTTCGCTTTCGTAGGTCCCATTGGCGTGCGCACAGGGTGTGCCAGGTGTGCAGTGGCTGTTTGTACGACTTTTGCTCATTCTGTGGCTCTGTTTAATGCTTAGGCTACAAACAAAATAGCACAAATGATAACCCCCCCACGAGGATGAATTATGAACGGATGCCAGTGAAATAGGAACGATCATCACTAATATAGTGATATAACTCATCATTGCCGTTCAATGTTCAAGTTCGATTGCAATAGTGATAATATTAATTTTTATTCCAACGCGTTATTGCAACAAGCGTTTTATTTTAATTCGAGTGATGTAATGATTTTGTTCTAAATTCTAATGTAGGTGTACCCATTATAATTTATTATTAAAAAAATATCTTTAAAAATATAGCAAAATGTACCTACGTATTTTTTTAGTAATAATTTATTTGTTGAAATGTGTAAAAATGTTTTTGTGAAACACAATAGTAGGTACAAGTATTAACCGATATGAGTTTTTATGAATTTCATTTTTTTCTATTTTTTTTTCTGGAAGGAGGGGGGTAGCTTAATATGTTTGTTAAAGCTCATCTAAGAGAAAGTGGACCAATTTCTTCATAGCACACCCTATATACCAAATTGCTGCGCACGCCTATGGACTCGGTCCGCTTTATGTTCTCAGTCGCTCACACACTCGCACACCCGTTAGTGCGATTTCCGGCCATTGGTCAGCTGCATGTTTTAACAGTTGTTTTAATATTATCTACGCCTCCATCGATATTATAGGAGTCGATCAATGCAAAGCCAACTTATGCACTATATATAGGTACCGCATCTGTATACTATAATTACCTAACTAATAATACCTACTATTAATACCTAACTTATTATACCTACTATTAATACCTAACTAATAATACACAAAAGCCTTACACAATACGACACCGTTATCACGACCTATTGCGATTGGGCAAACGTCGTCATCGTTTGATAAGAATATACTTATTACTACAACCTTTTGATTAACTCTGATATTATATTATGTTTAATACAATATATCGCCTATACGTACAGTGTAAAATCGAAAAGCCTTAGTATGATTATATTACGATATATTTTCTAAAATTCAAAAATCAATTAGGTATCCCTACGAAACCTTCAAACGCTAGCATTGTGTACTTTGTATATACGCTAACCGATAACTATAATACTATAGATCATATTATATGCATTAATATTTTTATGATGAAAAAAAAAAATAATAACATTGTTATCGCGCACGTGTTGTAAATCTTACCGGGAAAGGTTGCGACGTTCTCGTCCGATTCGGTTTGGTCGACTGACGCACTTTTGCGATTCGGCGAGAGTCCGCTGGCGAGTGCTCGGGCGCTATCTATACACCCTTGTGCACGGGGGTAAGTCGTCCAGTGTTTTGCTCGGAGGTATGATAGGAACAGTTTATAGGTAGAGCCACGGGTATATCATCACATCCGAGTCCTGTCCAATTTCCGTTCCACTAATCCCGCACACGATAATCGCCCGTCTGCTGCAGCTGTCAATATTATTTTGGGTTCGATTATGTTTGACAGGTATATTTGTTTTTTTTTCGCGTGTTTAAATTGTGTCGAGTACATCGTGAATGGTGGCCGAGGATAAGCTTAACAAATCTACCGATAGAAATTGTGATGGATCACTATGTTATATATCGGTCGTCCCCAAAAACAGACATCGTTTCCGGGAACCTATGCGTATTTAAAAGCCTCCCACCCTGTGGATGGAGTTTTCGTCGACCGTGCAATTGATAATCGGAGTGCAGGCAGCTTTCGATAAATGGTTAATGCTATCCACCACGATAATTCACGCTTGCCTGCATCCGTTGCTTCTATATCATGATTTAATTCAAAAGAAAAATTGTTAGTCAAAATATGAAACAATATTATGTTTATTTGAGTCCTCTACGCCACGAAAAATTTATAAATATTGATCAAGAATGCCGACAACACGTCTTGATTGTTGCAGCTTCCAAAACATATCGAATATCGAAGAAAACGTATTAATTTATTTCGACAAGTCTCATTAATTATCTTTTGTAGAGCAACAATTAATAATACAACAACAAATATGTTTGATTTTATGTTTTCGGCCATTTTAGATACACTTTATAGCAGAGCACGCTTTTATTTTATACAATAAAGTTGTATTTCAGTCGTATATATAATATGGTATCGAAATTTAAAGGTCTCAGAGTGTCGACAACTGTTTCCAATAAAATATAGTGAATATTGTTGTATGAATGAAATATATAAAATGGTAAAATATGCATCTTATATTTTTATGTAAAATTCTAAAATGTACAACAAAATACGAATAATTTTCAAACAATCATTAAGTACAAGAGAATAGAGAGTATGAATTTAAAACAAATTCAATAAAGTTGCTATTTGCAGTGTAAGCTAAATTATTTATGTCAATCTTACTTTTAAATAAGCCCTTGACATTTTCAATACATTTTTACATTTTTTCAAATCAATGACAAGATTACCGTTTTTATGCAATTTAAATTAGGAGCGTCACTGTCGTCTAGTCGTAGTTATACTATAATTTCGTTTGAATAGGTATATCTCGAGGCACTGTTAATAAAGTTAAAATATGCAAAGAGAAGCAGCAAAGTAAATAATAGATTATTTGTATCAATGTTCGTGGACTTTACCAACCGGAATGTCTGAAAAAACATTCCCATGCAAATTAATCCCAGCTCTATAGTTAATCCGAAGAGTATTGCATTTTTGTCGGGGGAGGAAATAAAAGTAATCACTAATAATATTATCAATAAGTCATGATTAAACCTACCCTATACGCAAGGGTTGAATACACCGTCAAATTCATTAATATACTGCAGGGCTGAGCCACTCCCATCTCCCATCACTGGTTTCACGGCGTCCTCGTTTACTTCTGAATAAATTACGTAATTATTTTACCATGTAAATTGAAATATTTCATTCCGCGGGATTCTATTTGGTAACGTATTATTATATAGTACGATTTATTTGTGCTGGAAAGTTTTTCTTTGATATTATTATTCATGATTTGTTACGGTAAGTTTCCAATTATTTCCCGACATTTCTGTTATATAACTGTTCGATATAATTTTGTACACTTTAGTACTCAGTATACTGTATAAGTATAGTATTTATAACCGTTTTATATTATTATAAATTCTGGCCAAGTAGTGACATAATAGAACATTATATATAGAGTATAATATTGGTTGTATAATTTGGTATATATATATATATATATATATAAATAGAGTTACCAAATTTAATAAAACAAAAACTGGATACATTTTTATATTTTATTGTGCAACGATAAACAGTTGTATGATTTGGTTTTGTTTTCAATTTCCGGACTGTTCGAGTATAATTTGCTATTTTTAAATTATGTTTATAACAAGATATCGCTAGGTATGTTGGTATTACATTATTGTAGATTTGTTTTTACAATCTGTACATTTTTTATGCGTTTCTAATTTCCAATTATTTCTAATGTAAAATAGTTAGGTATATTGCTAGCAAATAAAATTAAAAATATCATTTAGATTGTGTTATATTATTCTTGATAGTCTTTTAAGTTATTATAACTTATATTTTTTAGAAAATAAAAAACCGCACACAGAACTGTTCAATGTCTGTACGGTTATATTTACGGTGTCACATTATATAACTTCGTAATCCTGAGAAATGTTGTGCTAGCCCAATAACAGGTAATCATAGAAGCACGGTAGTGAACATTTATTTTATTTCCTAAGCACTTCTAAA
Organism: Aulacorthum solani; assembly: GCA_008528875.1. NCBI lineage: Eukaryota > Metazoa > Arthropoda > Insecta > Hemiptera > Aphididae > Aulacorthum > Aulacorthum solani. Next base: position 32,613 of record PVMI01013792.1, read on the forward strand.
CATTAAAAAGTATATAATATTTTTTTCGGGATCTTTCACTACATTTATTAAATTTATATTTTACTCGCTTTGCGAATAAATAAATAAATAAACTACAAATTATAGTGGACTTAATAACAATAATAAAATAATAGAAAAAAAAACACTTCTAAATAAAATCGATACTTTATTTTTCTTAACAATATATTATTGTTCATAAATAACAAAAAAAAAATACTTAACATACCTTTCAAATATTTTAAATAATTGATTAGTTCATAAGGTTTGTAAAATATATCACAAATTAATTGTGATTGTTTGGTGCAAATCGCAAATGTTAAAAATTGTTCTTTTACATTTTACTCGGTTCATAAATATTTAGATGAAGTGTTTGATTTAGGATTATATTGTTTCGTGTCATAAAAATAATAAAGAAGAGAGTTGTTCACTTGTAATAGATTTAGAATTTAGTCTGACAGGTAGATACAATATAAATCAAATAATATTTTGTGTTTGTCGAATTTTTTTTTACCACAATGTCAGAAACTTGAAGGATAAAATATCATTAAATCCATTTTTTTTCTATCATCTCTTGTATGCATTTGTCATGACGGAGTTGGTAAGAAAAAAGAATCCTTTTGCATGTCCGTCTTAGTGAGTTTATTTTTTTCTAAAATATACGACTTCGTGCAATATACTTTCCGTCAGCAGTAAAATCTGATTTGTGTATACAGCGTACACTGCGTGTGAGATGATATTCTGTTAAGCATTTCAAATTGTACTGTATACTGTGAGTATAAGCTACGGTAGTGACGTCGACTTAAGGACTTTGGCGCCACGGGTGTATACTTAGCACCCCCCCTCCCCCATCACAACGACACGGTTTGACCAATCTCCCTCCGAGTAACATTATACTCATCAGTCATCACGCCCCCATTACGCCCGGGGCAATCGTCTTTTAACCTTTCCACCCATTAAATAGTAAATATGTCCCCGTCAACTGACAGGAGTGTACACGTCATAATATATTATACTTATATATAACACATAATCTCTATATATTCCCCAACTGGATTTTCTTAACGTAATCAGAAAAGTTTTTTCTATTTTTATTCATGATTATAACTTTGTCTTGAATAATAAATTACAATAATCAAATTTGATTTCAAAGTAACCAGGGCCCGAAAATATAACCAATGCATAGTGCGTTTCTGTATTTTTTTTCCTTCTCGTCTCGTCCCGTCCATTTGCATCTGGGTTTTATTTTTATTTCCCCCGATGCCGTTTCGTCAGATTTTGTTACTACGGTAACCTGAAATTCCATTACAAATGTACTCGTAAAGTATCAACTTTTTTTATTTGATGTATCTTCCGCCACTTCTCTCATAACATCGTTCATCCATTCTCACTTCATTTGGATATTGTTTTTTTACACTTGTGAACATATTTCTCCTATGTAGGTATTCTATTGAGTTCTCGGTGTGAAAAATAAAACTAATGTTACCCACCGTAATATTATATTCGGTAATGCCATGCGATTTGAGCTTTTATCATTCTTTATTAATGCGCAACGGTTTGTATGAATATGCAACAATGGTATGTGTTTTAATCGTTTGGTATTTTAACATATTTGTGAGTCACAGTTGCTGGTGGCTTGTTTATGAATTGTTTGATAATAATTCTAAAGTTTGAGAATGACATTATGACATCATGTTGTGTCGAGTGATACCAGTTGCAAATGAATCAATACTTTCGGCCACATGTGTTTTTTGTTTTAGATTTTAAGTCGACGAACCGCGTGTAACCAACATGGAGATTTTGTGCTCAGTTTAGAATATAACTAATTATACTGTTGACAAAGTTTCACAATCTTTACAAGTGATAGATTATGTGTCGAGAGTCTTGCGTGAAGAAATATCATCCGTCGATAGAACTTCATGGGGTTGAGTGTCTGTGTTGAGTTACTTACAGAGGCTACAACACAGGTAACAATATAAAGATTTAAAAATAAAAATTTAGATGTCCGATGATGGGCCAGATTGCCTATGCGGGTATTGCCAGAGATTGTTCATTGAAAATATTATTTAAACCTTCAACAGTAATTTTAATAAACCGTGTGTTGATATTAAATTATACCTAGGTACTATGTATATGTACCTAACTTCAGGGCGAGGGAACGATGATGCACAGTAAATAAAGATAATCAACGAATCATTTGAGGGTCTCTGCCCTAAGGGTCTAAGTGCCCGTTGAAAGTTTTTCATAAATATTTTCCTCGTCGGAAAATCAATCAATGATCGATGGGTGGTACATATAGTGTGGCGGTCACATGTAGCGGACGTTTATGCGCTAACGTTCGAGCGTTAAATCGACGTAAAATACGATTCGACATAAAACTATATTTTTATTTCTTTGCCGTTTCGTTTTTCTGCAGTGTAATCGCGCAGTCCATATTGTCTCACTAGATCTACTCACGTATATAGCTGGTTTTCGATTAAAATTATTGCTTAACTACTGAGTAGAATAAATTGAATTCCTCGTGGACCATATATTATATAATATTTTATAGGAGTAGAAATATATAGCTATAGGTGGGTACCGGACACTAAAACAGTAGAACGTTTACAACGTGTTCGATTTAACGACTCGTCATTACAATTATTCTACTATTATATACGACGACAGACGTATCAGATCGGTATTTATAATGATGTATGGGTTTCGACATTCACAATCATTTCGTCGATGTAGGTACGGAATTTTAGTTTAAAATTCAATACGATAATGGCACAGCATTATGACATTTTTATTTTCTACTTTGGGTGGTTATTTCATTTTTAGGTTATTTATTTTCTCTTATACGTTTATCTTGGGATTATCACCCGTAAACACGAATCCGTTATATATATATATATATATATATATATAGTGGTAGCACTTAAATGAGAGATTTGTGTTAGGTACATTCCGGGCGTATTAAATTGTTTCATTAATCCTCCCGCAACGTACATCTGTTAGCCTCGGCTAATGCAAGGTCTTTATTGAAGGAACGAAGGAAACTCGAGAGTTTATTAAAGTGTATTGTTTACTCATTGTGTGTGTACGTCAAAGTTGATATTTACCAATTAAAGTTTATAAACAAGTTTCTTATATATTGTGACGCGTTCCTCCGGTATTATATACATTTTTAACACTATACCTTATTGTACACAATATTTTGGTTGTTTTGCCGTGATATAACATTGTGTCGACTGAGCGGCTTAAAATACATATTGTATGAATACAACATACGATAATAATAGTATATAAGTTAATTACATTAATTTGTTAACACAATAAATAATGTTGTTTAATGCGAAGGAACGAAGAATGTAAAATAAACTCATATAAATTTGAACATTTTTAATTTTTTTTATTATTTTTATTAAATAATGGACTCATTAGTTAGCTACACTCATAATAACCATATTAATGCACTTAAACGAACAATTTTAGTATTGAAGTATAAAACATGATGTAGGTACTGTGCAGTTTTATTGTCAGTTAAACATTACACGAAATGTACTAAAACTAATAACTCATAAACAATGTGTACGCGGGTTATCAGATATAATATATATACAGCTGACGCCGCTTTTAAGATTAACTGATATGGGGTTCAGTTGCTTATTAGTTATTAGACTCAAAATCACTTGGAACGATCCGAGCGTAATATCCAAATACATTAAAAAAAAATTCGATTAGGTATAGAACTCAAATTTTGTAAGAAAAATCGTAGAAAATTCACTTTTGTGTTTTTTATCACGTACTTATTAGTGGTTTTTAATCTTGCCATTACTATGTGTATGTAGGTACAATAAATTTGATCGCCTTGGAAATGTATCGCAATTATTGTTATCGTGATTACGATTGTAATCGACGCAGTCGATGGTCTAACCGTTGTACAATCAGTCGTCATTCGAGTTTCAACACCAGATCGTCTTTTTTGTAGTTAACATCAGCCCTAATTTAACGCGACGTGCTCTTAGTTTGAGTGAAAAATTAGACATTTTAGAAAAGTTCGACCGTAACCTAAACACTTCACAATCGGCATTGGGTAGAATATTAAAAATAGGAAAAACATTGAATGTGAAGCATTGCAAAATGAGTCTCAGAGTCAAAAAGGGAAAAGATGTGAAAAGGATGATAATGATGAACTCGCGTCAAAAGAATGGTTTGTGGAAGTCAGAATTCAAGACGCTCGTATGTTAGGCACTTTGCCTTTGCTAAAAAGCTGAAGAATTGGCAGAAAAAATGAAAAATTACATCAAGACGACCGGTAGAAAAAAAGAGAAAATATTAATTTTCTAAAAACGCAAGGAGAACAGGATGACCCAGATTGTGCAGGTGCTTTTTGGTTAAGAAGTGAATATCCTTCTCTCATCCCCAAATATTCACCCTCTGACGTGTTAAAATGATGAATTATATCGATGTCTTAAAGGAATTAAATCTTTACTTATTGACAGCTGTATTGAAAATAAAAATGTGTGGATGTCTCAAGAAATCTTTAGCGGCTGCTTGATTGAATGGGGTAATGAACAAGACAGAACAATTATTTGAGTATTGGTAGACAATTGCACGGCTTACAATGTTAGTTTAATTTTGAATAACATAAAACTAGTCAGACAGATACTTGTACGCCTGCAGAGTTGAAATAACTTACAAGTGCGAGGGGTCAATTTATTTGTACATAACTATTACGATATTATATTTTATGATTGATGTAACAATACCATATCAGCTCATCGGTGTAATCATACGATTATGGAAATCATCGTTGTAAATAGTATAGTATTATATATTATTTGATTGGGTTTCATAATTAATATCATTAAATTTGTAATTTTATGTATTTTCAACTGTTGTTGAAAAAAATTTTATTTCATCAAAACTTAATAAACTCCCAAATAAATGCACGTATATTAAAACGTTTAGTGATTTAGAATTGCTCTAAGGCTTACAGTCTATTAGTGGAAACGAACAATCGAATTTATGGTGAATGCTGTCTTCCGCAGTCTTGAAATAATAACATTCCTGCTCCCGAACAATTCGTAGAAATTCAGTTTACTCGAACAAATTTGCTAAAACATAATTACGAAAATGTTCGTTTATCGGGCTAAATTAATATTGTACTATTATACTAATTGGGTAGTCTGTTGTCTTCCTGCTTTTATTTTACGCAATTATTATGATTGCCATCTTAACTCAAAACCACTTATCGATAAATGCTTTTAATTACAAAATTGTGTAACGATAGTTTTAGTTTTTAAATAATTATGAATATTAAGTCATTTTTTGTTAAATAAAATGTAATGCAGTAATATAATAATGATTACTGAGAGCTTTCTTTGAAATCGGTTTAAAAGAAAAAAACAAATTAAATCAAATCAGTTTTTTTATGTCGTTGCTGCGCTGTATATGTACATAGCATAATGGTTTTTATTTTAATACCTACATATACCTATTGTATCTTTGTTAGTTTATATTATCTTATTGTTCTATGTTTTTTGTTAATGTGAGATTATAGTGTAGAACTTGAACATTTAACGTGGATTATTTATTATTGGCATTTGTTTGAACCACGGTTGTGATTGATTGGATAAAGGTTTTGTTTGTTCTCGAATTCTCTTACTGTTCCGTAAGGGGTTTTTTGTTGTTGGTTAAATGGGTTCTACAACTTTAAGGCAGTTTTCGGATAGTATACTTGTTTTGTAATACTTCAATTCAAATCCCTAGTCTTTAAATATAATATTATCGATAGAAACTAAAACTAAATAAATCAAGTAACATTGCCGAATACAACAATATTTTATATTGTTTTTATTTTTTAGACTTTCGTCAGAAAACAATAAAAGTTTTCATCTTTGATGCCCAAAGTCCATTGTATATGTTATTTAGGTGTCTGGTTATATGGACTATAAATTTAAAAGGATTGAAACACGAGAATATCGTTTTAAAGCGTTTTCAGTAATTCAAGTATATCATTGTAAAACCAATAGCTGTCGTGTTTTATTCAGAAGTAGTATAAAATAGGTATAGGTACGATAACAAATAATGTAAACCTACATTGATTTTTCCCATGATTTTGTTTGTTTTTCACTAAGTAAATTTAAGCGATTAATTTCCCTCATTTTTCAAATTACTTAAACTACATTTAATAAATATTTCATTTTTTTCTTTGAGTATTTTTCAACTTTATTTTACGCCAGCACATAAGAACTTATTGATGTGTGAATTATGGTTATAATTTTTAACCGACTTTAGAATATTATTATAATTTTATTTTATAAATGAATTGTTGCTAGCCTGAAATTCCAAAGCCAGTTAGATTAAAAAAACATAAATCACTAATAAACCTGGTAAACCATTAAATTATTGTTTTAGTTGTAGTTGTTAGATTTATTAGCTTTCGTGTTTGGTATTGTTGAACTGTGTTGTAAAGTTATTAAACTTGTGTAGGTTTTTACAATTTCGGAGTTAAAACCGTTATGTATATTAATTATATGTTTTTATTAGTTAAGTTTTAAATATGTATAGTATGTACGTAAACCATCATCTCCGGTCTAGAGGATTTCAATATTATGAAATAAGGATTATTATTACGTTCCTTATAATCGTTACTGATTATCTTAATTTTTATATCCATTGGTCTTACGATGAGATGTATTTTTTTTTCTAGATTATCGTGTTTTATAGTCCAGTCCTAAATATCGAGGGTGGATTCTGGTTGAAACTTGAATCTATAGTTTGTACTTTAGGGGATCAAAAATAGGAATGACCTCAATTTACCCGGATAATAGTAACACATAACAGCGTCGAAACTGGAATATTACGCAACGCCTGTTTTTGATGAAATCGATTTTTTTCGTTGTTTTTGTAAAATAACTTCCGGTTAGAATAATCGTAAATGCTTGAAATTTTCAATAAATATTAAGATAAATATTTTCGAAATACATTATAATATAATTTTCAAATTTATTATTAAGTGTTAGCGACGATTCCCTTCACTCACAACTGTTCGTATTTCGTTTATAGTTACAGTATGATTTATAAATTTTGATTTTAAAATTTAACACATCTAATCGAGTTACCTACTCAATTAAGAGGTACACTCAAAACATTCTATGCAGCACAGCGAGTTCCTCATTTTATTGTATTGTAACTTCTATAAGCGTTGCAATAATTCTGCCATTATATAATATGTATAGTCAGTGACACCCACAGACGTACACCGTTAATTGGCATTTGTGTTGTTTTGTAACAATTCTGCTCCGAGCCTTAGTTACCGAGAATTGGGAGTTATAGGAAGTATTAATTGGTGCAGAAATTATACCGATAAAATCATAACATTTTTTTAAATATTTAATAAACATTTTATTGTCATAAAAAGTTAAGAGTTTTGAGGATCACTCCATTGGAATGATTTACATTTCTCATAATTTTCGAAATCATCATATAGATAACTTAAATAACGATTGTAGCTTTTTATCGTATTATTTATTAATGACATATAATTTTACTCATCATACACTATTGTTGTGATTGTATTTTATAGTTTTATAATATTTAAAATGTGATTTTCGATAACATTTAGTGACTACAGACATTAGTAAACTACAGTATATTATCGCAATGTAATGCAGTAGATCGTAAATATTTTGATGGCAAAAGAATTACGGCTATTCCCAAACATTTTTCAAATGCATTTTTTATGTCTGATAATTTAATATTATTTATTTTAGTATTTTCATTTAAAGTTTGATACAAACAAATAGTAAGTTCAAAAAAAAAAATCAAATTTAGTGCTCTACGCAGCATATATAGTAACTATTACCATTTTAATCGATATTATCATGTTTTAAAAGTTATAGAAAGTCACGTAACTACATGAAAAATATATTGTAATCATCATTATTATCGATCATACTCCACGAAAGTAATTTTTGGAATTCTTCTGTGTACCACGAGTTTAGTTTCTCGAATAGTTTTCAAGAAAATAGTGAATGAATTAAACGTACAACATTCGGAGGATTATCGTTGCAACTAGGTCTTGACCATTTTCCGAGTAAACCAGGCCCTCCATATAGAATCAATTTTTTCTTTTTTTCTTCTTTGAAACGTAGACCGTAGCAACGGTGAGATGAAGATACTCTCCCGGAAGAGAATCATGGCGGGTTTAATTAATAATAAACGAGAATCCGCTAATAGTTTTCTTTAGAACATTCTGAGCTCCTCTGTACCTGTCGTCGTGTGTATATATAGTATGCGCTAAAGACACGAAAGGCAGTGAATAAAATAAAGCCTGTCTTTTTTTTTCTCTCGTTTTTTTCCGAGTCATTCACTCGTTCGTTTATATTATTTAAAGCGGTCTCACTTTTTCATGCACAACTTCCAGTGATGTTCCGGGAAAATGTTCTATCTTGTTGTAAGCAATATATCAATGTAAATCATTTCGTTGTCTTATAAGTAACCCCTCTTCGCCAGCTACAGATCGGTAAATTTTTTATGCTTATCATACGCAAGTAAATTATATTATGTACAAACATTATATTTTTTAGCTCTACAATTACGTAAAAATTGTTGTTTTATAATATATGCGTATTTCATTGGTAACTCGATAGAAGTGAGACCTTGTGATTTTCAACGGCAAAATATAATGCTTCCGTAAGTAGGTAGATAATGTACGCGGTAGCGTACGATGAGTAGTTTCAATCTCTCCCTTGCTAAACTGCTGCTTAGGTGCCCCCATTTATTTACCCATTACCCGGCCTGGTATAAATTTGTTTTCTTAAATCACGTGATTCGAAATAGTAATAATAATAATACGTAGGTACTACGACACACACCCCTTTCGCGCCTCCACTGCAAACAACGACCGCACGACGACCCGACACCGATTGTGTGCAGCACATGCATTGTACAAAATGTATTATTTTATTTTATTGCCGTTTGCGCTGTGGATCGTTCAACTTTGGCTGTGTGTGCGTGGAGCGGGTGTGGGTTTATGTTGAGGAGGGTGTGCATAGGGAATGACTGGAAACGTTCATACCGACGCCTTGTGCCATCTATATAATTTAGCTCTTTTTATACTCGTAGTGTATAATATAAATATGTAGGCCGATTCATTGTTTGTGTAGTGTACATCGTCGTTTTATTTTACCTCGAATTCGGCCCGTCTCTGACCCGTGTACAGCGCATAATACGGCCTGGGCGAGATGCAAATCAGCGTCCGAGTATACAATATAGATCTCTGCGGTGGTGGCGGATAGGTTCTGTGGACTGCAGTGAATACGGAAGAGAGCAGTCCCGGAGGGATTGAAATTCATACGATCCGCGGGGGCTCTCGCCCGCAGTGTATACATTACACTGCACACACACATATATATGCTCAGTGAAACTATGTATATAATATCAACCAGCACCATCGCTGGGGGTGGCGCTCACTAGGGGTGGGTGGTGAGTAGCGGGTAGTTCCTGTAGGATATGGAGAAAAAACGGACCGACCGGCCAAAGTTTTGGGATCTCATCGTTTCTCGTCGTCGCGTCGTATACTCAGATATATAGACGATCGTCTCACGATTGCTATACATTCGTAGCAGGTATAACATTATGCTATAATAGTATAATATTTATCGTCCAAACATAAATCGCGAGTGGTGCCGCCGGTTACGACCATCCTGCACGTGTACAAAATACTTTACGTCAAATCATCGTTATCGAGACCTCCACCCTCGACCCACCCCTCGAGTATACCCCATCATACCGCCAACCCTGTCCGCCGCCGCGACACATTTGTATGTATATATCATCTATTGTATATATATCAAATATAGGGCGAACGAGCCTTATCGATTGGCTGAATTGTGTCCCATTATGTGACCTGCTACCCTCTTGAAACATTTTATGTTCCGTCGTCAGTAGGCCAAGACGAGGTGACCATATATCCCGCAGGACAGGATAATATATTCCAGGTATACTTAAGATCTCGTAGCGAGGCTCACATTATGACGCTTTAGGGGTAGCTTGTTACCTGCGACGGTTACCTAATGGCCAATAGTCGATTCGGAATATTCGGAGGTCGACTTTATTGGTACCTATCCTAGGTTAGTTGTGCGATTATCGTCTGCTGTTGTGATTAGAGGGGGGGCCGGGTTAGCGTAGGGCGAGTTGAAATAATTTAATTTTTCTTTTACCGCGTCGGACGGCTGCAGTTACCGCGGTCACCGCGAACGTCTTTTTTTCCGACCGACGTGCAATTATATCATGTACGCGTATACATTACACGAAATACGCGTATCCGCCGCCGCGGCAATTTCCGATCGCGCATGCGCTGGAGCTCGTCGGCCGTCCGTCCGTCTGTCCGTCGCTGTACGGGACGACACGCGCGCGCGGCCGCCACCGCCGGGACACCGCTAGACGGCGCCCGATCCCCCGCTGAACGACGCTCGCCGCTCTGCATCGCGCGCCTAGGAGCAGCGCACGCCGGCGACGTCGCTTCTCCGCTCGATCTCTCGATCAATCCGCTGGGTCGCCGCCGCCGCCGCCGCCGTATAATATAACCGCGTATCGCGGGCCGCCGGCGGAGCTCTCAGTAGCACGTTAACCGTCGCCGTCGCTGCCGCCGTCGCAGCAGCAGCAGTAGCGCCGCGCCGCGCCACCACGTTATTACGCCGCCGCCGCTCCACCCGCACACGGTACGTCACGTAGTCTGTGTGCATATTAATAATATTATTATATTATTAACGATTATAAATATTTGTTAAATTTTAACAGAGGCGGCTCGAGTATTTCCCCTCCTCCTTCCCCTTTCGGTCCGACCGGTCTCAGAGTAACTTACAACAATAATATCGGCCGAGTTCACAAGACTTAGGCATAATATTAATTTATCCAATATAATTTTTAAATTCATTGGTACTCACTAATTTCTAGAAATATACGTCTATGTTTTTTTTTTCATTCCGAATTTATTCGCAATACAGCGGGGTTTCATTTGATTTGAATCGTATGCAACCGTTATACCTATACGTATACAACGTATTAATAAATTTATCTAATTATAATTTTAATTTTTGAATTCAAAAACACTACGAGAGTGTAAATTGAAAGCCACCATGATTTCTATACGTCGAGGGGATACATTTGTACTCACTAATTTCTAGAAATATAAGTGTAGGTTTTTTTCTATTCCGAACCTATTAGCAACACAGGTCTCGTTTGCTAATAGGTTCGGAACAGGTCTCGTTCGATTTGAATGGTTTATGTAACCGTCGTACCTACGTAATACGTACAACGTATTATCTTTTATGGCGGTACTCAAAAGTTTGTACTTTGAAATTCGCATTAAACATAATATGCCCACGACGACGACCTCTTCCATCACGCGTATATATTTACGCATATATATGCGAACCATCAAAAGTATAATATAATATTATGTTCGATCCGCCTCTGCTATTATAATATTTTGTATATGCCATTTCCCATAGTAATAATAATATATTGTTACACTTTATGTTCGTATAAATTTTTATACTTGCAATTTTACCCGGCCTAATCCGACGCAACTTTCTCGATCTCTGACGCCGCCACCACCGCCGCAGCCGACACACGCTTATTGTGTATAGGTACCTCTAATCTACATAATATAATATACGCATGCCATCTACGATTTTTACCACAAAATAATATTCACATTTTTTTTATCTCTCTCTTTCTCTCTATTATTATACCTGCACTGCAGGATATTAATATAATAACCTCGATGATGTATTTTCTCGCCGATCACCGAGCGCGTTTTATGCTAAGAAATTTCCGAACTTTGATCGCGATCCATTTTCGTTCCTCTCGAGTATATAGGTGGTAATCATAATATTATTACCTACGTTGTCGACAATATATACATTACACTCTAATATTGCACGATTATGTGAAAACTACGTCTACTATGAAATATAATAATATATAGGTATAAGCGTGTATAGATAAACTCACGTGCATTGATCGATAGTGTTAAATGCATTATGCATAGTAATAATAATAATAATCAGTGTGCTTTTGAAGTCATGAAAGTATATCTATACATGGAATAAAATTTATATTTTTAAAATAAATACCCAAGTGATGTTATAAATTTGAATATTATTAAAATTCAAGTTAATAAATTTTGAATCTTTTTCAGTGTAGGTACATCGTACATATTATACATATTATATAACACGCATATGCTTTGAACATTATATCTGTCCGGACGGATATTTACATTTTATGAAACAAACATAAATGGGGAATTGTACGTTGTCTTACGTAATATCCATTATTTTTGTATCAAACTTAGTGACCCCATTTAATTTAATTTAAACTCGTGTTTGATTAAAATGAATACGTAGGTTCAGGTATAATCCGTACACTCCTGTGTAGGTAGGTAAAAATTGTACGAGAGGCTAATAAACTTCTATTAAAGACCGTTCAATTAAACACGATAAACACCTGTGCAAATTAACTTTTTTGATTTTCTGAAGGGAACTTATTTTAGTCTGAGTTAATCGCGGTTTACATTTGTTTTATTAATTACATATTTTTACTATTTATATTAAATTACACCATGATGATTCATAGTACATAAATATAAATTTAAATAATGTACATTTGTAGTTTCATTTTTTAAGTTTTTAAACTTCCAATTTTTGGAATAGCAATCCTTATTTTATAGTAACTCATATTTATTGAATAATTTGTGTGTATATAAATTGCCAAATATCGAAACGATATAGTTTTTATTTTATTCATAAGAGCTCAAAGTTTACAAATAACAGTGGTAAAAGTTGCATAAAAGAACCCCTAGAAATAGTAGTGCTCTACATCAGACAACTATATAAACTTAAAAGTCTTATAAATAATTAAAAGTATACATCTTAAAATAGTTATTTATATTAATCGGTTCGATGCCTAAGAATATATGTCAGTATCAGAAAAATATTTCAAACGAGAAATTAAAAATATAGTAAAACCTTAGTATATGACCAAGATAAAAATTGTGCTCGGAAAATATATAGTAGGTGTATACCGACGTACCGTGTATATCGTTATCTGCAGTAGTTATTACTTTAAATTATGTACAAATGTTTTTTTTTCCCTTCAAAACCATAAAACTGTAAATACAACCACGATAATGCAGTCTATCGTGTCGGAAAAAATCGCCTCGTATATTATACTCTGTGTGTATGTACAGTGTACACGATATACATTATAACATTATACGATAACGAAAAACAATACGTACTAAGCGTATAATAGGTTTATAGAGGACGCGCGTGAACAATAAGTCGCAAGTTATATAATGTGGTAGTGAGTGTGTGTGTATAGTGTATTACGCAGGTATATATAATATTTATATATATACTTGTAATGTGAGTATAGTTTTCACGTATACCGCGTATATTTTACTTCATTTGAAAATAATAACTTAACAAACGAGATTCGTGCATGTCTATAGTAGGTAGCGTTCGTATCCATCACTCTCTCTCTCTCTCTTTCTATTTACATAGTACTAGCTAGCAGTCGCGAGACGTCATAGTCGTATTATTGACAGTGGCTTTAGGAACATAAACTATAATAATAATATTATGTACTTGTGTATACCACATCCGCAGGCAGAACATTTTATACGTTTTTAATTTCTGTTTGCTGTGCGCCTTATATACTTTCTCATGCATACGAACTAATCGTAAGAAATAAAAGAAGGAAGGGAGGAAAGAAGGTGTTGGTTTGGCAGAGAGATGGGTAGCTTTATAAAATAATAGTAGGTATTATTACTAATAGGTGGTAGCCGTACATATGTTATATCTAGAGTTTCGAAAAAATTGAAGACTTCGAGGTGGATTAGACACACCCATCCACACTCACTCACACACGCACATACCCATTATCATACTGTAAGGCACGAAATTATTATTATTACCTAGGGATATACGTAAAACGATTGATTGCACGGTGGTTCAAACATATTCGGTGCATATTTAATGTGTATGTACAATATACCTTATATACATATATACTGACTAATTCGTGGAACATGAATACATATAAGTTACTCGAGTTATACGAGTTTCGTTTCTCATTCGCCCTTTAACGTCATGTTTTATCTCTTCTCTGCTATAAGTTTGTTAGTGGATGTCATAATATAATATACGTAAAGGAGCATAGGTACGATACGTGTATCTATTAGCTGTGCGGTGGCGTTGAACAAAATTCGAGAGTAGGTACATAAGGTACATTATTATATTTATACAGTACAAATACGTGCGTAAAATATCAACCTTGCACCAGCCTCTCCCAGCCCCCATCCCCATCGTCTTCCAAATCCAGTTCACTGCGTCGTCGGGATTGAGAAAGTTTTCGCCGTAATTGCGTCGGTGAAACGATATATACGGGTGTGCGCGCGTGTGTTTTTCATATAACGATATGCGTTTTTAGGACTTCCAAACGGAGACGAGTAGATGACCATAGCTACCACGTATATTATACACTTATAATATTACCAAGAAAATGGATCTGACTGCAGAACGATTAGACGTCGCGACCACTTCTCCACACTCCTCGGCAATCGGCCGACGACGACGACGACGAACGACTTGAACGACTCAAATACTTATAAGCTTTGAAGACGACGACGACGACAAAATTTAAGTTCAACGAGGTGTTATTTGATTTATAAGACATTTTTTTTTTTGTGAAACGTGTGCTCAATTTTTTTTTAACTCGAAAAACGCCGGCCGTATACTTTTTAGTAATAGTAATAAATAATAAGCAAACGAATCGAAATCTAAAAACAGTGACGAAAATGCAAACAACACGTGGTCGGCCGGTAAGGCGAGAGGGCGGCGACGGCCTCGCGTCATGATGAGCTGATGGATGACGACGGGCCGGCAGCGGTGGACGACGCGGCGGCGGCGATCGAGCAGCAGTTAGAGCAGCAGCAACGCGAAGAGGCGGAGAGGAAGCGGTTGGAGGAGCTCCGCGAGCGGGTGCTGTTCTACCTGACCACGTTCTTCATACTGCTGGGCATCGTCAGCCTGTTCGTGTTCCTGTTCCTAGTGCCGTTTCTCATCGAGCCGGCCATCACAACCATACTGATGGAGTTCGACGAGACGCCTACCACGTGCGTAACCGCGCACTCGGAGATCCGCGAGGGTGCATCCAACTGCTCGCTGCCGGGCGGCTGGGCTTCGTGCCGGGAGGGCTGCACCCGAGAGATATACGAGTGCGCTCAGATATTCGTCAACTACACCGTACCCGGGGACCGGGCCGGAGACTTGAACGCCCGGCATCCGCGGTCGCTGCTCGTCCGCGGCTACCGGCCCATCGAGCCAGCGCCAGCGGCCGGGTGGGCGTATTCCCTGGCCCGCATATACCCCAACGTCAAGGGGTGCGGTTACCCGCCGCACTTGAACTGCACCACGTTCCGGGACCGGTACTTCGAGGTGGGTGCCAGCTACCCGTGCTACTACAGCCGCGTCGAACCGTGGGTGGTCATCACCGAACTGGACCTGGCCAAGAGCACCAGACAGCTGGTATACTCTATGGTTTTCCCCATTCCGTGTTTCGTCGTGTCCGTCGTGTACGTAGCGCTCGCATATTTCTGCGTGTACGCCGGCCGGCACCGCAAGCCCAAGGTCAAGCGCCGCGTCGTCCGGCGAATGGTCGGCGGCGGTGGCGGCGCGACCGGAAGCGGCGTCGGCACCGGAAGCGGAGCCGGCTACGGCGCTGGTGGCTCAGCGTCTAGGGCCAAGTCTGCAGGCTCGGAGGCCACGCCGCTCACTAACAACAGTGGCGCCGCAGCCGCGCCTACTTCGCCCACCGACACCGGGACGCCCGGCAGCGAACCTCTGTACCGCCGGCGAGGTGATGACCACGATGACGACGACGCGTCCGAAACGTACTACGGTGATCAGCTCAGGTCCACGCTGGCCGTGGACGACTCCACCGACAGTTACGTGAACGCGCTCCGCCTGTCCGAACACACGCTCAGACAATCAGACTCTAACGAACCGTCCAGAGGCGAGTGGTCCGACGTCGACGACGACTGCGACGATGACGATTGCGGAGCGAGCGTGTGCGAGAGCATCAGCCTCGAACGGTCCGTAAAAACCGCCTCCGCTACCGCATCTGCCACACCGTTTCCAACCAATTCCACAGGGTATGGTCCTTAATATTGTTTTTTTGTTTTCATTTCATTAATTGGTTTCCCCGCCATGTCGTTTTCGTGTGCTCAAAAATATGGTTGAGATTTATGTGCCTGTAAGAACCCGCTACAAAGTTCTTATTCCGTTTGGTTTTTATGGCTCCGACGAGTAATAAGATATTATATCTAGATGTATTTAGGGTTATTAATACCTTTAAAGTCGATATTCCGTGTAGGAAAATTATCGTACCTATATAATATAAAGGTAGTCAAAAGTTGTATATTTTACAACACTGATTATAGTTTAAATCGAAAACGTGTCGAAGAATAACGAGTTTCGTGATGCTTTATCAGCACTTTCAGTTATCAGTCACTTTTTTAATTACGTAGTTCGATAACTCGCAAAAAGAGTATTACGGCTTAACTCTGAATTAAAAAGCATTGACACGTGTATCGCTATACATGTCACAGGCTTACAACATCTCCGCACTCGTACCGTGACTATTCCTAATGCGTTCCTTAATCATAGAAGTTTATCTTACACGTCTTTTTCTCCATCCATAAGTCACTATTCCGTTTGTCTATTTGATTTTTGTCATCTCTTTATACTGTTTGTGAAAACTTCTCACCAAATCTAACTTAATCTTGGGCCGGAGCTTTAATGACCATTCGCATAAATCCCATAAAAATAAATACGTATAGCAATTAGGTATGGTTTTAGTGATGAAATTAAGACTGCTAAGGGCAGACTCTTTTTGTTTGTTATGGCTATAATATTTTAATGATTATTTTATCGTATTTTCTAATCTATTTTGTTGTTACAATTAAACAATGTGAGCTCGAATGCTCAACCATATTGTATAAAGTACTCTGCATTTAGGTAGGTAGTTAATTTTATCTTAGCATTTAAAGTCGATAATTAGATCTTAAGCCGGTCACTGATTTGTCTTTGTTCGACTGACTAAAAGTCGGTAAACATCAAAGGAGATGATTTGTGGATTTACCGATGACCAATTTAATACTGGCTTCATATCTGTTTTCATGTCAGTACCCTCTTTGATAGCGCCGACATCGTCCACGTTTATATATTTAAAATATCTGTAGCATTATTTCGTAACCATTGTTAAACCACCCTTGTTTTGTGTAATTTTATGTCTACAAAAACCCTTTTCTAAAGCATTGTCATTGAGTTTGTAATGGGTTGTAAAGTGTTGCAGCACAAACTGCAATCGCCCGATGTGTCATGTGCAGAGTGCGTTTTTTTAATTCGTAGAAAACATTTTATTTTGTATGTTATAGCATATTTAAAGATAAAAGAATATTCAAAATATATTTTATTTTTAAGAATTTATTGAATTAATTGTTCATAAAAAAGGCGTATTATTTTGTCCATTTCTCGAGTTGAAATTTTTCGTCACATGAAAAAAAAAAGTTTTTAATTTAAATATGAAAAATGATAGAAATTGTTCTAATTTGATTGTTTCAAATGTGATTGAATAAATAATTTACCAAAGAAAATAGGCATTCAATAATTATTTTCAAGTGTATGCATATTATTGCATGGTGTGCAATAAATGGATGGAAATGCAAATTTTATATACATAAAGTTTAATATTAACTTATACTACGTATATAATATTTTGTATCATATGATTATATTGTAACTGCTAGGTATTCCAACAGACTTTTAAATTATTTTAAGTAAAAAAAACATATTTTCAGCACGTTTACTAGTTTAAGGTTTTTTAAGAGATATTTTAAGGTTGTTTTTAGAGCATATTATAATCATATTTTAAACTTTTGAGAACCTAATATCCGCTCTTTAGTCATGTGTACAATTTATACTAGCTGTTTATATTACGCTATTTTTGCATAATTTGTGCATCAATAAACGGCAAAGGAGCGTAGTATTGTTCACACTGCAGAGGCTCCTCTGTTGTCGGTTAAAAAGGGGAAAAAAAAGGTTGTGATATACACTCATTTGTATGCTCAACTTATTTAGACTTGTTTTTTAATTTATTATTTATGTGAAAAAAATAGGTACGGTAAATATAATATCGGTCAGTGTGTCAACTGTTATTGGTATGACAATCATATAAATTTAATTACTATTAAAGTTGAGTTTTCATATAAGATAATTAATGAGTGCAATAGCTGTAATGTTTATTATTTGCTTATATAATGTAATATCAATTTCTTGTGCACATACAATATTTTATATGTTTTCAATATATCATCTACATTATTACAAAATATGTAGGACTTATTTCTTAGGAGTTTCCAACAAGCTTGAAACTTACCAAACACTAGATGTCTAGTTTAGCGATAGGATGGTTTTTTTGCGGGGAGGATTCTAAACCTGTCCGTGACGCTTATAATCGAATATCGTACTTATAATAATACGTATCGCTCGCGGGTGAGTTATTATTATCTATAGTAAATAGCACCAATTTTACTTGTACTAGTAATTTGACTATTATTATTATTATTAATTTTTATCTTGTATACAGTTTCCCCGCACATTATATTATTTGATTATGTCGATCCAGCGTTGAGTTGAATATTGTTAATTTGCTAATACAGTTTTGCACACAATTGCGGAAATGTTTATAGTAATTATGACGATGATGATAATAATAATAATAATAAACGAACGTTCGTATTACATAATTAGGTACCTATATACTCGTATGTATTACAATAGGCAATATATATCTCAGAGCAGTGAGTTCCCGACGTTGTTGTTCAAGTTTTTCAGCAGTGTAGACCTAATTCATGTTTGTAAATTATCGATCATCGTGAAGTAGTTTGGTATAGCTATAATTTATTATAAACGTATATTCTGTCTGTATAACGTAATAATGTTATGTGTGACGGTACGTCGTTTCTGCGGCTCCCTCGGAAATCTTGGCGAAACGAATTACCGCCTACACCGCTGCGACGCGAAAATACAATAGTTATACATATACAGAGTGATTCACCAAGTATGCTCACTCCCATTTTTTTCATTTAATAATACATTTATTCAAAAAATGATTTTTAGAATTTGTATACATAATATTTTTTAAGACAATATAGTTTTTAATTCTTGAGGTTTTTTGTATTACTTCTTATAGTGTCCTGTGGCAATACAAACTTCTGTTTTTAAAATGTGACCCCTCCCTCCCGTTTTTGTAGTGTAAATTATTTAACGGATATTTTTTTTTGAAATTTTTATGTATACCTATACAACATTTTAACTAATGATTTTTCTAAAATATATGTATTCGGATACCTACTGTAATTATTATACTTAGGCTATTTTCTTTATAAATTATACGTATTGATGGATTAACATAAATTACTAAAATGTTCAAACTACTAGTCATCCATGTCTTTTTATCCTTATACAACAAAGTTCAAGAACTACTCTTTTGAATTTCAATTTAGTTACACAAAAATGTTCAAAAAACTGGATCCGTTAGATAATTTACTGTAGAAAAG
>PVMI01013814.1:0-21890 GCA_008528875.1 Aulacorthum solani
CAAAATCGGGAAATTCTTTAACTTTATTAAGTTATAACTTGAAAATGAAGTCCGAGCAACAATTTCTGATTATACCACTGTTCTTAACTCAATAGGTTACATAAGTTTCAATAGAGGAATTCAAATCAGTGAGGGGGAACAACACTGCTTAAAACCAATATTTTTTCTAATATTATTTTTTACAATTTTAAATTTAAAGAAGTTCATCCTACCAAATTTCTATACTCTATATAATTTTTGTTTTATGTTTGCATGATCAATTATTAGTTTTTGACATAGGTTAAATTTAACTTTAACTTTATACAGTTTAAAGTTTAAAATAAATCATGTTTAATTCATAGAAGTACAATGTTCACTGAATTCACTGTATATTTTGATTACCTATTAGTGTTGTGATTAATTTTTATCTTATCTTTAAGACTTTATATTTATATAGCATTAATGGGAAGTGTGAATTTTAGATTACATACAGTTTTAATACAATTTAAGGTCTCTATTCCTATGTAGTATGTAGTAATAAATATTCTATAACACTTCAAAATAATATGTTAAATTGATACTTATTTAAATATTAAGTTATTAACTATAAATGTATAATAAGTTCTTAATTTGTGTTGAATACTTTACTACTGTTAATTAGGTGTAGTTGGATAATATGTCAATATTAAATGTACAATATTGAAAAATACTATGGTTCATAAATTTTTTTTTATTGCAACACAATTATAATTAATATTTTAATCTGAGAGGTTACAACTAAATGTTTGTGAACACAGTACGGAACTGATTCTAATCATCTAATAGCATTTTTTTGTTAACATTAAAATGTATAGCTATACAAATATAATAATCTCTAATTTGACTTTTTGAGATATGACTATAACAGCCAACATAAGTTTCACTGTAGAGTATTAAGGACTTATATTCAAAATAATAAAATACAAAATATATTGAAGTTCTCATAAAATTGTATTAAATCAATAAAACCAATTGATAACTTCTTTAATTTTAAATTGCATGAAATAAATCATATTTACCACCAAAAGGTAAAGTTTGAATGCGACCACCAATACGGTTTTCTGCTTCTAATATGATAAAATTGTTGAAGTTATTCTTTAGTAGTTTGGTAGCAGCTGCAATTCCTGATACTCCTGCTCCTATGATGATGACAGTATTGTACGATTGAGCCATCTTATGCATATATAAAATAAAAAATATATATTTTAACTAAAAGAATAGAACAATGAAATGTAAGACTGTTAAGAGTAAATATTGAATGAATGCTACAACCACACCCAATACAGCACAATGAAACATCACAGATAATAATCTAATTGATTATTGAATGTTTTAAGAATACTTGATTTATACAGGATGTTCATATTATTAAAAAAAATTCATGTTACAATTTTTTCATAAACATACATTTATAACAACTAGATACTAGGTAATAGTATTTATTAGATATAAATATTAAATGGTTTAATCATGATCTATTAAAAATTATATTTATGCTAAGTCAATGATGTTGATGCCTTATAACTTTTCACAAAATATATGCTTAATGTATTAGATTAGTATTGCAAATTAATTCATTGATAATTATTAAATAAGTCCCTATTCATATTTAATTATAACATTTAGATACTTAAAATCTTTATTTGGGAATTGCTTTACAGATAAGGACAATAAAAAGCAATTACATAGGATATTCGTTAGAATTAAGATCCTTGATATATAATTTTTCATACCCATCTTAGCCTTAGCTTACAGAACCTTTTAATCAAGCTATACTTTTATGAACATAATATTTCTTGTTCAATCTATTAAATTTAATATTTATCTTCATATCTATCTATATAAAAGAATAGTGGAAAGAAAACACCCAAAGAGAAAGCATATATAACAATATTATATAGTACTAAAAGCTAATAAAAAAAAAAAAAACTGTATAAACCTAATATTTATTTTAATATTTCCTTATATACAAATACTTTAAAAGTTATTTAAAATAAATAGAACAAAAATTGAATTTTGTCAACATGACATACATTTTGTTTGGCTTAGTAACTAAAAAAGATGATAGTATCTCAAATTATAAAAAAAATATGAACTACCTTCTCCTTATTTCAATAGTCGATTAATTTATAATATGTCTATCAAATGATGTTATTACATTGAGTTGTTGTGATTTGCTAAAATATAAGCTATTTCTTAAAGAACCATGTAAAAGTGTTATTTCTGGTTGGATAAGTATAACTCGATATGAAGGAATTACACATCAGAAATTCTTATTATTAGCTAAACTCAATTCACTAGTATTTACGTTTTAATTTTTGAAGTTTGAAGTGTTAAACACAGTAATGTAATAGTAAAACAGATTAATTAAACCGTTTCATCTACTCAGCCATTTAACTATTAAAATTTAAACTCACAACCAGCCTGCTTACTAATAATAATAATGTTGATAACACGCAAGATCACGATCACGGACTTATATTATACAATGTCATATTATTATTAGTATCATAAACCTTTATTGTTCTGTGCTTATACCAAAGTGGATAAATATCCACCTTGCCGTATACCATAGATCGAGTGTCGGTTCTATATTGTTCTATGTTTATATTATGATGAAACAAAGATAATAAGCAACGAACAAATTTAATAATTTAT
Organism: Aulacorthum solani; assembly: GCA_008528875.1. NCBI lineage: Eukaryota > Metazoa > Arthropoda > Insecta > Hemiptera > Aphididae > Aulacorthum > Aulacorthum solani. The sequence goes on from PVMI01013814.1 coordinate 2,677, forward strand.
ATCATTCCGTGGTGAATGGTGATTCTATCTTATTTCTTGAATGGAAGGTTACTTATCAGTGATAATAGTTTAATTATTTATTATCGCATTCACTTTGTAGTCTGTACTCTGTAACTATTATGAATTTATTATTTACATTCTATAATTTAGAATTAATATATAATATGTAATTTAAATTGAACTGCTTAATGTTTATCAACTACCAAAATGTCTAATAACTACAAATATTAAATATTTTACGTTTTCTGTTACGTACTTTAATATAAACACCTAAGTTTTTTACTTGTAATTATTCCATAGGTGACTATTTAATTCATACCGTGTAAATTAATAATTTAAAAAAAAAAAAAACCAAGAACAAACTAAAGCTTAATTCACATTGAAAAATATATATTTAATGATTACTCCCATATAATTGTTATAGAAAAACTTAGACCTTAAAAAAAAGTCAACCTATTTAAGATGTTGTCGAGAAAAAATAAAGATACGAGAACTATTAAAGAAGGAGTGGTTGGAAAATATGTTAAAAAAGACAAGCCACCTGAAATACCAAGTAAGTTTATTAAATAAAAAAAATAATACATAATAATAATATGTTATAATGCTACTTTCATTGTTTAAGAATGAATGAATATTAGTATATTATTGAAATTCTTTTCTTATTTCTTATTCATATTAGAAATAGGGGTCTAGATAATTCTCAATGTGAGAGAACATATTCTTCCTTCATAAATTTAGTTTCATAGGATATTAATATAAGATAATTTTGCTCTGCTAAGTTTAACCCGTCGTTTTTCATGTCAATTTTTACTATTTCATTTTCATAGCGATAGTTTCTCTCAATTGTTTTTGTTTGATTTTATTTACCAAATCTTTTTTATTATTCGATTTTTGTAAGTTATGATCACTTTTAATTTAAATGTATTTAACTATATTGTCATATACATGTAACTTATTGAAAATTGAATTATTGATCATTAATATTATTTGTCATGTTTAGAGAATATAATTCACTAGATAAGTACTGATCACATTAGATGATTTCTAATAATCGAACATTGAATACAATTTTTGTTGATGTGATAAAACATCTTATGAATTAAATCATTTATTTTTTTCACTTATATTTGAAATTTTACATTTTAAAGTACCAAAAAAAAAAATTGTTGTAGCTATATATATAAAAAAAAAACTATATACTACTTATTGCACTATCGAGTATTAAAATTTAATTAATAATACTAAAATAACATAGGTAATGTGTCAAGGTTTTAATAATGTATTTATTTTAATGTTTAACTTAAATCTGGACTTCTTATTGATGAATTAAATGTTTTATTTTTAGTTATAAATGTATGGACTACAGAACCTTTCAGAAAAAATAACCACAGCCGGACTAATGTTTCAGAATCACCAAATCTGAATGTAAGAATTATTTGATTTTTAACTAAGCTCTATTTAATTTATATTTATTTAGAATACAAACCAACCAAGTGGTTCAGCCCAAAAGTTTGGTAATGTGAAAAATACACCATCTCCATCGATGCTAATTGGCCATGAAGGAAAGTATACTCCTAGTAGTTCTGTTCCTGATTTAGCTCAAAAGTATTTATTATCATTATTAATTTATGAGTTATTTTACAAATCTTAATATATTTATGTTTTAAAGATTTGCCAATGCTAATTTATGGAGTAGTTCACCAGGTATAGCTGCTGATCAATCAATAAGTGTTAGAAATTGTAGTAATAGATATATTTCCAATGACTGCCACATTAATCATCAAGCAAGTTTATAATTTTGTAACTGATATTGTAGTTTATTTATTTTAGTGATATAATTTGTGAGATGCAAGAGTGTGTATTTGTGTTCAAAGATTTTTGTTTAAACTCTTATGCTATTTTGCGAGGAAACAATTGTTTTTGGTATATTGATTGTAGATTTATTTGTATCATGAAATAATGAAAAACAACAACACTGGTTTCTAACTATGTTAAAAGAATTAAAATTTTATATTTTTATTTAGATGGGAACTCACTCTAGTGCCACTTGTTTGCCTTATCATTCACACTCAGATTTAGCTGAGTCTTCTGTTATTATACATGGATTTGGTGACAATACAATTTACTCACCAGCATTATCGCAATGTTTCCCAAATGTGAGTTCATATCTATTTTAGATTTTAAAAATATACAGCTTGATAACTGTGTTTATGTTTATGTAAAACCCAATAAAAAAAATAATATATGCACTGTAATATATTAAAATTATTTCTTTTACTTAGTGTAAGTCTAATATTTAGGGTAACCGTTAAAATGTCTGAAGATAATAGTTTTTCTATGAATATAGGAAAATATTTTTTAATTTTAAGTGTATTTTTCAATGAGCTAAAATATTTTGAAATGTATTCAATTAATTGAAAAAAAATACTTATATTATTTAATTCTTAATATAGTTTCAATTAGTTCGATAGCTTATTAAGTATCATTTTCATTCATCAGCTATCACTTTTAGACTTAATTTGATGAAAAACTTTGGTAATGTTTTATTAATTTAAAGAAAATGGTAAGCCAGCTTAATTTTGATCAATGATTATACCTTCTTTTCATTATCATTGTATAGAAACATTTGGGTTTGCAATCATAATTAAAAATAATAATGTTTCCTAATCAACCAAAAGCCTGCAGTATTCAACTTAAAATGATATTATATAAATCAAGTTAACTTAACTAATTGACTTTCATTAATGATTTCATACATCTACAACATACTACTGTAACATGAATTTTGGAAATTTCTTCTATCTAAATTTCAGCAACCAGTATTAAATAATTAAGTGAAAATATTTCTCTGCGTTGAATCTAATAAAATTATTTGTTGTTCAGTAAATTACCAATAGTAATTGAAACACATAATAATTTTAACTTTTAGATTCAAATACAACACAAGAATGAAATTATCAGTACTCATCATTCCACTCCAGCTTTACATAATATTGGACAGTCTGTTCCAATACCTTTACCATCACGTAAATATTTATGTTTTAGTCATAATTAAAATCTATAATAGTTATTAACTTTAAGATTATATTCAACTTAATGTCTATTTTTTACTTACCTCCAATTATAAATTTTTCCTAAAATATTCTGGTTGTAAATTATAATATTACTTGATAATTCATTAATAAGTTTTATACATAAGTATTGTTCTTAACATATAATTCAGGGTTTTCTACAATACCTTCTGTGGTAATTGATTAATGATGTAATTATTACTACTGTGACTAAAATAAGAGGATATGGTTGAACTATTATATATATTACAAAAGAGGTGATGGTTTTAAAGTACTTACTAATTTGTTGAAGCTTAAAGTGCTAACATATTCAGCATTCTAATTTATTTTTGTTCAGGTAGAGGGGAAGAACTTCCCTTACCACCAGGTTGGTCAGTAGATTTAACATTAAGAGGTCGTAAGTATTTTATTGACCACAATACTAAAACTACTCATTGGTCACATCCTTTAGAAAAAGAAGGTCTTCCTACTGGATGGGAACGTATTGAAAGCGATGAGTATGGAGTATATTTTGTTAAGTGAGTAAAAAATAAAATTGTAATACTTAAATTTAATTAGTAATTAAGTTATAAATAACAACCATAAATTGTATAATATCTAAATATTTAGTATAATTTATGTATTTATGTTTTCTTATTAATATTTTACTAAGAGGATGTCAATACATTATTTGTTTTATATATGATAGTGCACTGACATCCTTTCAAGTACCAAATATCCTTTAAAAATTCTGAAAATAAGATTTTATGCTTTATGTTTAAATTTTATTTAAATTAGACAATTTGCTTCTTTAGTTAACAAGATTAATTATTGTTTGGTTTATGTTTGTTTATTCATTATAAGAGTAGCAATTATTTCACAAATCAAAAACTTAATCTTGTATAAGTTGTTATATTTGTTAAGAATATGTAACACTGGCATTTGTTGTCTTAGTCTTACAAGTGCCTAACATAGCAAATTTAGCTGAGCAGATCATCTACAGTTTTGCTAGTTTAAAAATTTGAGTGAATCGACCCTTTACGAAACTTTATGGTAGGAAAATTATCTGTGTTTGTTCTTGGATTTTTTACAATAATTCTGTTTTGAAGTGAGTTATGAGCATTTTGAATTGACGCTTTATTATGTACACAAAACTTGCTTAAAATTTTAACCATTGTAAAAAAAGCACTTTTTAACTCAGATAATGATCTTACCATCAAGTTTCATAATAGGTTGATTCACTCTAAATTTTAAACTAACAAAGTTACACTTCATCTGCTGAGCTTAAATTTGTTATGTTACGCACTTGTAAGACAGAAACAACAAATTACAGTGTTACATTCTCTTAAGGGGACGTTATACCCGCACGTGTTGTCTCCGTCTTACAAGTGCGCACCATAGCGAATTGTAAGCTCAGCAGATCATGTTCATCTCAATAAGCTTAAAAATTAGAATGAATTGACCTCTTATGAAAATTAAAGGTAAGATTATTATCAAAGGCTTCTCATAGCTTTCTCAATTTTAAAGCGAGTTATGAGAATTTTAAAATTAGAAATCGTTTGTACATCTTAAAATTCTCATAACTCGCTTTAAAATTTAAATATAATAAAAAGCCTATGAGGAACCCTAGATAGTAATTTTACCTTTAATTTTCGTAAGAGGTTAATTCACTCTAATTTTTCAGTTAACTGAGATAAACGTGATCTGCTGACCTTACAATTTGCCATGTTACGCACTTGGAAGACGGAAACGACATATGGGGGTATAATATCCTCTTAACATTTTTTATTGAATCATGTTGCATTATTTGAATTAATTTTTCATTAATTTTTTAGGCATACAAGGGAGGTTGAAATCAGGCAAAGGTCTGGAAAACATTAATTATTTTACTATAAACATTGAATGTAGGCTTATTATATTTTCATTTTTTATATTAATCAAATGTTAAAAAATATTTTAAATATACCCAATAAATACCATTTTTTTAAATCTTAAAATTCTATAAATAATGTTTTTATATTAATTCATTCAAACATAAAAATTAAAAAAATATGGCACAAATTAATTATTGTTAAAGTCGTTTCTAATTTTAGAAAACAAATTACATTATTTACATATTGTCTATATTTTATACAACAATTTGATTTTTTTTTTCAGTCATATTTCTCGACAAGCACAATATGAGCATCCATGTGCTCCCCACTATATTTATCAACCAGAAGTGAGAATTCCATTGCCACTTCTACCTCCGCCACCACCAAGACCTACACATTTCCATTCTCATAATATGCTTGTGCCTGCAAATCCTTACCTAAATCAAGGTGAAAATAAATTTTGTTTCTGTATTCATGTTATACATTTCGTTTTAACTATTTGTTTTTTTTTAAGAAATCCCTGTTTGGCTCAGTGTTTATTCTCATGCAGCACAAACATTAGACCATAAACTTAGATGGGAAATGTTTAGGTTACCAGAACTTGATTGTTTCAATGCTATGTTAACTCGATTATATAAACAGGAATTAGAAGAGATTGTTATGCGTTATGAAGTTTACAGGTATATTATTATTTATTCTATATTTAATTTTAATTAATTGTGTGAAGTTAGATATGCTTGTATAATCTTATCTGATAAAACTAGAAGTTAGCTCTGAATTCAATCATCCTAATATTGTTTTTACTATAGCACTATGAATTAAAACCATTTTTGGTGCTTAACATTCCTCCCACCATGTTTGGTGATTAATTGTGATCGATGGATGAGTACAACTGTGTACTCATTCCATCGATTTATTGTTGGATGTATGAGTCAAAACTAATGACCAATTGTGGTATATTGTATGTAATTACACATATAATTTCACATAAGTGTTAAAAAAATATTCAGATATTATAAAATATAGTAGTAATACTTACTAATTAGAGATCCTAACAACCTACTATAATGGAATATAGTTGGTTGTTGTGTAATTACCTAATTATGTAGAAAAACTGTTTTCCATGGCAGAGATTTTTTCTATAAATATTAAAGATCTTTCACTGTGCAATATTGTTTTTATATTTATTTTATATCACTTGTAAGAAAAAATTAACATAATGTTGCGGACATTCAAGTTATCTTCTTTTTATGGTGAAAATTTGGATTTTATAACTAATAGTATTGCCAGTGGTGTGTGTCTATGAAAAATGGGGTTTTAACAAATAATATGAATTTGTGGTGCCACTTTATACAGTAGTTTTTGTGTAAATTGTTAATGATTTTACATTGCTTTTAAATTTACAATATTACTACTCCATTGAGGGGAGTAAGCCCCCTTATTACCTAAGATTTTTATATCTTAGTTTTTTTTTTCTAAAAAAAGGGAAATTAATTAATATGGTTTTATGTGCTTATATTATAACTGGAGATACTTATAATTGATAATTATTATTTGATTCGTATAATTTAATGAAATACTTGTTACTTTATTTTTTTTTAATCATTCAAAGTATATTGTGATTCAAGACCCAAAACTGGGCCTAGAACTTAAGACATACCCTTGTATAAGACCTCTGACCTATATAACAACAAATAAGGTATTATGTTTAGTTGAGACTTGCTTGTATTAATCATATTATTTATAATTAAATTAAAACAAACATTTATTAATATTTTAAAGTAGTGTTTCATTGACCCAAATAATGTTCACTGTTAAATAATCCAATTCAGCTTTATTTAATGGTTGATAAATAGTGGTTGCTATTATAATATTTTTATTATTTCAATATCCACTAAAGAAATTTAACTTACTTTCATTCTAAAATATCTTTTTTTACAAAAAATATGTATGTATGTTCCATATTCTATTTTTTTTTTTAGATCTGCATTATTGTATGAAATGGATAGAAGACATATGCAATCGCGATACATCGATACAAATGAATATAACCGTTATGGACCAGGGCTTCGTATTATTGATGTAACTAATGATAATTTAAGAGAAGTTGCACTTTCACAACATACAGAAACTAAAGTTTAATTATTAAGCATTAAGATTTATTTTTTTATAATATCAATCAAGTTATATTACACTGTTTTTGTATACCATTTCTATGGTTAATTACTTAATGTCTTAATGATACTATGGATTATATTAACATATAATTAGGGTTTTTCTACAATACTGTGATAATTTATTAATAATGTAATCATTACTATTGTGACTAAAATAAAAGGATATGGTTGATATACTACTACTATTATTTGTATTATAAAAGAGGTAATAGGTTTATAGTAGTTACTAACTTGTTAAAGCTTTAAGCGCTAATATAATTTTTTTTTAATGTACGTACTTAATTATTGTTGATAATGTGGAGGCAAAAACTATTTCATACCATGACTCATATTTTTACACCAATAACTAAATCTCTCTTCAAGTACATTTTTTTCCATTATTTACCAAAAATTATTTTTATAGTGTAATCACGGAGTAAAATATATCTTATTTCGTGGTTGTAACTGATACAGTACCTAATCAATTTAAAATATCTTTTTTATTGATACAAATTTAACATTATTGAAATCAACCACAAAAGTAAATGATATTTATACTCCTTTCAGAATAAGAAAGCCAGAAAGTTATCTGGTGGCAACCGGTTGTCAGCAGCCATCAAATGTTTCTTGAATGCTGGAGTGCAAGTCTAAGTCAAACTCATGGATACAAGTTTGCCTTATGGTACCTTTCTGATTCTGAATAGAGTATAATATTTTTCAAATTATTTTGAAATAAATATTCCGTAAAATGTGGGTTATGCATTATGTTCATATCAATTAGTTTTCTAAAAATAAGTGTCTCGCCTTAGCTAGGATAAAAATATGTAGTTATATATTATGCTGTCTCATCCTATATGCAAAAATAGACAATATTTAATTAAATAAGATAACAGATAAGCCAAAATTCTAATGGATAATTTTTTTAAAGATTAAAGATTTGTATGCTTTATATATTTACTTTTTACTATTTATTTTACCGTCCCAATTTTAACATAATATGAAGACTGACAGAAATTATACAAAAACAAACATGGATGGATAAAATTAAAACTTTTGAACATTGAATGGGATATAAATAAACCAATATTTAATTTAAAAATAATTTTTCATAAATAGAATGAGTAAGCTTAATTACTTATATTTTGCATACTTATCTCAGTGGTATACCTAATACAATTTAATCTTTTTTATCAGCTCTTAAACTTAGAAAGTTTATAGGGCATCAATATTCGGGTCTTAGAGTTATTACTCTTAACAGTTTATAAGTGACATCAGGCTTTATGTCAGACAAAAATTACCCAACAATATTTTTGTTCATTAAAAAATAATAAAATATATTTACACATAGTTTAAAAACTGTATATATCTTAATCGCACTTATGTATCATACATAATAATTAATCCACTTAATAATCATTCAATTTTCAAAATAATATCCAGTAATAGCCTATGACTAGGAGGTAAGCCCTATATTCTAGTTAAAACTGTTTACAAAGATTAAGACTTTTTTGTTATTTACATGGCTCAAAAAAAAATATAAATGACCATAATTGTTTCTTAAAATATTGATATTGGCATTTGAAGGTAAGACAATTAAGAAATAAAATTACACATTTTAAACAATCCAATGTGTTATGTGGTTATCATAACTTCATTATTAACAGAATTCATTGATATTGCTGATCCTTTCTCAGTTAATTCTTTTTTGAATGAAGATAGATTTTGAGTGAACCTATTAAAAGTTATAAAGATGTCGATTTATTGTATTTAATGTATACTTTATACATATATTAATACATACCTTTCTCGATTCCTGCTTGCTAAATTTCTTTCAACTCCTTCCATCAACATTTCAAACCATTGGGCCATTGCTGATTGTTTATCAATTGGTTGGCTTTGTAAGATAACATCCCTTAGTTGATTAAAATACTAAACAAAATGTGTGTGATTATTTTAGTGAGTTTTTAGTTATTTTAGATAATAGTATAAATAATAATACCTCTTCATTAAGTAGTATAAGCCCAAGAAGAGGTCTAGACATTGACCATTGATTTCTACATTCTTCAAATATGATTATGTTGAGTACAGTCTGTAAGATTTGTCTAAATACACCTAAATGTGTTTCTAGAGTGCGTAAGAAAATTTCATTTACTTGTTGCATGCGACGCCTCACTTTTTTACCTAAAATAAATTAAAATGTTAGTTAGTTTTATAATAATTTTTTCAATTATTAGAAAATATGAACATGGTAGGGGGCCGATAAAAACTCTCAGTTGAACATAAAAAAAAAACTGATATAATACAATAATTTTTTTTTAGGGTTCTTATATTTCTACTTTCTGTATTTTAGTTAAAAACTTACCTTTTAATAATAATTGTTTAAATACATAAGTAACAATATGATCGAGAGTGGTGCAACAGCCAGTGCAAATAGACATATCTAAAAAATATTAGTGTTAATAATGGATAGGCACTGAATAAATAAGGTTAACAATATGCATATTGACTTAATATTTCATAGTTAATTAATAATTCAAAGTTATGTACCTTAAAAATCTCCCTATTATTTCCTTTTTTTTTGGTTATGCTACATTCTCAATGAATCTAAAATCGTTGTAGCATTATGTGACTCTTTATTTTAATTAACCAACACCTGTTTTATTTGAGGTCATTTTATGCACACTATGCCTAGGGTTTATCTATAGCTGTTGGTCATGGTAAAATTATACACAATATCAGTAACTCTTTAGGGTTAAGTACCCTAAATTCAGGTGTAGCCACACACCAAGGCAAAAACAACTATCTAAATTTTGCCATGTCTATCTCTTTCTGCTTTCCCAATGTAGTCTTCAACTTAATCCACTTTGGCTGATACACATTATAATGACCACTTTTTTAAACTATTTCTGTAAGCCCGAACAGTCATACTGTTCTAACTAAACTCCACTTGCACGATAAATCAATACAATGGATGAATCCTGATAAACTGAGCATGCGTGAAAAGAAGTGTCACATATTTATTTCATTGAATTGATGTATTTTTTTTTTGTTATACAAATTGGGCTTGCACCCAGGTAAAAAGGGTACATATAACATAATATGATTTTCAATATAATTATCAAACTACACGTATATAAGGAAAGAAGTATCCTCATTTGTTAGTTTCATTAAATTAATTATCGGCTTATTAGACATATAATTGGTTGAGCAGTATAAATGTGAACATTTATCTCAAAGTAAAAAGTGAAGGTACCTTAAAAATAACTAGTTAGAGAAGAGATGGATTATCAATATACATGGATATATATTATATTATAAATCAATCCGGGACCAACAGCAAAATATACATGTATTGTACACTTCAAGCATCTTATAGAATACAGAGACTACTGACAAATTGTTAACACGGGACAGATAGACATAGTTCTATCCATAGTATGTTATGATATAAGACTTGCACCCATGGTATGACTAAAAATGTACCTATCAAGCTATTTAAAACGTATTATAACATAATTAGTTTTATTTTTTACAATTACAATAACAATTAATGCTTTCGACAACTTGACTAATCAAATCTAGAAAACTAAATGCCTGGAAACATTTCTTAGCCATTTCTTCATCCATAAATTATTCTCATGATTGTAATCAACCTTTCACTCGTCCATACTGTTAACCTTTGGATTTATTATCACAAATTCCTCCTGCATCAATTGAACTTCTCCACTAATAATACAGCACTTATCCACCAATCTCTGAGAATCTTTATTTTCAATATTTAAAAAAATTAATTGATTTTAATATCAAATCAAACCATCTGCAGTCATATTAATTTTCGTCGATTGAACTCATTCATAAAAACCAACATGACTTATTAAGAAAACAATGTGTTTGACTTTGTTATTTTCAATCAACTAGGTTATACATCATACAAGCTAATCATTAAATTTTGATTTTGCACACAATTTATATTTTAATGGCCAAAACTAAACTGTTAAATAAAACTTAAATTTAATTTAATATTAATATATAAGTTGCATCTATAATATTAATTAATTAAGTAGATGTTATCACTATAAAGTTTTTTTAAAAACAAAGCAAATTACATAGATTGGATTTTACATCTTTTGAAGTAACTACAACTTTGTACTTATTAATTTGTAATGTCATTATACTTTTAATAGTTTTTAACACATATATTTTGTATATCTATCAATACTTACTGTAATATTTATCTCAAAATATAGGTAATGTATCTTTTTGCAATGTATAACTCACCTAATGCATTCAGTCCTTCGGATATGGATGAAAGTATGTACAAAAATACTTGAGGTTCTAAAGTCGATAAAAACTCCATATGATCTTGAGCAAGGCATTCAAGTAATCCATAATATGTTTGTGATAATTTAGGATAATGCTAGAAAAAAATTAAAATTAACAAATTATATTACAATTAGTAATCTATTACTTTGAGATGAGGAAAATGTTAGACCCCTAGGTTATATCATAATTATGATAGGATGATGATTGTAGATATGAAATGAAATTCAATTGTATAGAGCTTAATATAGGTTAGCTATTATAACTATTTGGTAGAATTTATATTAGGTATATTAAGACCTGTTTAATATGGAACTTGAATAATGAGGAAACCTGACTATTATAGAAAATTGTACGGTCCCGGCAAATGAATAGTGTAAAGTGCCGACATGTATTAAATAGAAACCTGCCTAAAATGGAAAAATATTTAATAATAGGAATAGATAAAGTGAAAAAAAAACTTTAAATGTATCTGCACTATTTTGATAACAAATTTCTTGATAGGGTTATAACTTATAAGGAAGACAAGAATAAATAAATATTAATGGACCTGACAAAACATAAGAATCAATTTGTAAGCACAATACAATACAAAAAATACCATGTTGGTACATACAAGTTGATAATATTCTTAAAAATGCAACACTATAATCTAAAAAAGTACACAAATGAACTCAAGGTACGTACCTAAACAAGCAATTTGTGGTATAGTAATAATAAATTAATTGCTTTAATGTTCAAAATATTTATTATTAAAGAAAAATATATTTTTTGTACCTACAATACAAAGAGATACTTTTGAAGTTGAATCCTAACTTTTTTGACCAAATGAAATATTTTTTATTACTTATTACTTATTATTTCATATGCCGAAATAGAATAATTTTCTGATAATTTCAATATATTAAAAAATGGGCACTGTTCTGCTCTACATTAGGTGATGATTTTGTCACTGTAATAGATATGTTAAATTATTACATATGAAAAAAAATTTTGAGAGAAGATGGTCTATCAACCTACATGAGGTACTAAGTATATTTCATGAAATGATTGACATTAAAGTAATTTATTTTACTATTAGCAATGCAAAGGTTAAATTAACTTTTGCCGAAAACATAGTATTTTAAAATGTCATTTTAGGTATAAAATATTTCAAGTACCCACTAATTGTTATTCTCTGTTTAAATATCTAACTTAGTCTAAATTCAAACCTTAAATATCTATGAAAAAAAATTGTACCTATATATATTTAAGATTTTTTTTTGTTCAATGTGAACTATAGACAAGCAACTTTGTATTAAATTATTTTAGATTTATTTAAGCAGAGCAAATCAAATTTATTTAGAGTACCTTTTTACCACCACTCATCTAAACATTAATTAGTTAAAAGTTATAAATAATTGACTACCTGCTTGAAGTTTGATTTATAAATATTGAAAATATTAGAAAAATATTCCGTATCAGAATATGAACCCAAACATGAATGCTGAGATTCAAAAGGTGAAGAACTTAAAAAATTACAACAATACAAATAGTATAAAATACAAATTTGTCAAGTAATTTTATAATAAAAATGTAAGTACTGAGAAAATGTGTGTTAACCCTTACAAGAATTACATTAAATTATGAGCCTTATCATTTTATCTTATGTTAATATTTTTTTTTAATAATAAAAAAAACTATGATGTATAAAAATAAAATAAATCATCAATATTGAATCAAGAAAAAATAGTTAACATTTATAAATTTAATAGATAAATTGCTTAATCATTGAATTTGTTGTCTATAATAATAAAAAATCAAGTTTAACTAGTACAAATCACATTCCCACCACTTCAAATGATATAAAAGATAATTGAATATAGGTATTGTTTATAAATTAATTATAAAATTAATTAATTTATATAAATTAATAAAATTATTTTATCTTCTGTGCATTTTCTATACATGCCAACTATGTACTCAGTAACAATAACACATTTTTATTTTACAATTGATGGGTAGTTTAATTTTAATGAGAATAATAAACAACTTACCATAAGATCACTCAGAGGAATTGACAGTAATAATTTTACAAATATATTAAGAGCATTTTCTAAAGTGTCATCACCATAAAGTTTAAAAACACCAAAGTTGACATAGTTTCCACATAATGCTGCTTTTAACATTGAAAAACAAATAGATATTCCTTTTAATTTTTTTTTATACAACATATCTTGTTGAACATCAAGATTTAAAATATTATTTCCTGTAAAAAATATCTATGTTTATATTGTTTACAAAAATAAAAAAGTTTAAGAAATGCTCACCATAGGTACAAACAACTTTACTAGCTTCACGGAATAATAATATTCCATTTGGAGAAGACACATCAACTTGAAGTCTTTGCGAACGATTCAATGCCAATTCCGCATAGAGTTTTAATAATGGAGTTGTAATTTCAGGATCAGCATACCATAGTTCCATTGCGCGCAATAAAATTGGTGTATATGAAGGATATAACCATTCAAACAATAACATAAATGATGTTTTAGTATTGAATGAAAAAGCTAAGCCTCTGAGGTCTCTAATTAGGCCAATTAGAGCTTTTTTGGCTTCAATATTTGAATATACTGAAGTATCATTTACACCATTAACTGTAGCTAATAATGCTCCTATTGACTCAACGGATGCTAAGTTTAAAAAAATGAATAACAGTAGTTAATTGTATATACAGTATGAATTGTAATGATTAAATACATTTACCTGTTAGAGGTATCATAAAATTATCAAATTTATCTTCATCTTCCAATAAATCAATCATAAGGAGTCTACCTAATGAAGTATAAAACGATGATCGATGTCTCATATCTTTAACACTAAATGTGTTACCCAATAAAGGAAAATGTTCACTCTGTTAAAAATAATTAATCATTTAGTAATACATTTTTATTTAAAAAAAAAATGTATGTAAATATTTGAAATTACTGTATGATTGTTTAATAGGAACTGAATTTCATCAAGTTTTACTAATTTTCTAACACTGGAAAAACCCACTGAAAGATCATTCAATAAAGCTAATGTTTTTTGAATTACTGTATTACTGGAGCACCAAAATTTTAAATTGGTTATACTGAAAATTAAATTAATGATATAACATTATTATTATCAATATTAAATTTAAATTTAAATAATTTACATTTTCCTCATAAAAATGCTGAGAACCATGTGCTCTTCACTAATGCCGAGGACATCATGTAATCGGCGATACACCTTTGAATTCTTAGGTACCTAAATAAATGTGATACATATTTTTACTTCATTCAAAATATTAAAAATGGAAATAAATGTAACAACCATTTTGGATTATATGGCCAAAGCAATACAACTTTAAACAATCCATATAATTATTTTTCCTTACTTGATCACCAATATAGATTTTTCGAAATTGTTCAAAGAAAAATAAAAATGAATGTTCTAATTTTTCATAGCCTCCTTGTGGCAGCCTTGAATCACTAAAAGTCATTAACTGTAGAACTTTACAAGCCATTTCTCCATCCATTGCATCTCCATCATCATTACTATTAAATGTTACACGGCCACCAATTGCTGCTCCAATTAAGTATACCAACCAAGTTAAACGACCTAAATCCAAAATTATTTATATTTTTATAGTAGAAAGAATATTTTGAACTAAACATATACATTAACCCAAAATACCATAATATATCATAATAATATAAAACATTGATAAAATGTTACATGATGATCAACATTAAAACACACTTTCATAACCATAAACAATTATGATGACAAACAGTTGTAAATGTTAGTCTGGATGACTAAAATTAATTACAAGATACAAGTAATGGTGGGAAAGGGGGCTCATAAAACAAATACTCAATCAGTGATATCCCACAGTATTAAAAAATGTATACAAAATAATAGATGGCTAATAGTCATATACAATTGTACATTGATTAAAAAAATATGAATTACAGATGAACATACATTGCACACATTTCTTCGATATTATTCCTAATTGACTATATATATATATATATATATGTATGTATATATTTTTAGAGGAATTGTCCAAATATGTTAATAATTCTAATTTACAATATATCGAATTTGTGTTCGGCAAAATTAAGTTTGTGTTGTTAGCTTTAGTATAGAACGAGTTAAATTATTTAAGGGTAGAACATTAGCTATGTTAACTTATTTAAACTTTGATGTAAATTATGATTCTGTGATTTAATTAAATTGAAATTTAATAACTGTCATAAGCCATAACTGGCTTAAAAATTAAAATATAGAAAATGTTCAAACAAAAATCATGTTATTGTTATTAAGTTTGATAACATGTCAATCAGGTCTAATTCTAATATCAAAGCTAACAAAACAAAATTGGTTCTATTAAATGCAAATTTGGCATGTGGTATGTTTGTAAGATGGAGGCAATATACGTGGGTGTGAAGTCTTTTAAATGTATAATACTTAAACCATAGCACATTGATAGTTGTATATTCAATAACACAAGCTACTCAAAAAGTATGATGAAGGGGAATAAATATTTGAACATGTTCCTTGTTACCATCCTCGCAATAGCGATATCAGTTTATACTTTACTTTACTGTATCCTTTGTCTATGCAGTTTGACGAAATATCATTAATGTATAAATTAGATTTAATATTTAAAATATAAATTAAATTAAACTTAAAGAAAATGTATTTTACATACCTTCTTGAATCTTTAGATCATAAATTGAAGCAGAAGCCGAGGCAATAATTTCTTGATAACTGGTAGCTGATTGATCAAATAACTGAGCAATTAATGAGCATGTTTTTTGATAGTGACATCTGCCAATCACAGATAACTGTTCAAGCTGTTGCTGAACATTTGTGAAGTCATCTAATGGGTCATCCAATCCATCTCTTACAATAAGTGTAACACTTTCTATCCTGGATGATATGTATGCCTTAGTAACTTCAGGAGTATAAGTTTCCAATAAATGAGGTTCTGCAGCTTTGACATAAGGTACTGATGCTACCATTCGTTGCCAGAAACTTAACAGATAGTGAAAACTGTTTGGAGCACATTGGTATACCTAATTAAATACAGTTTTTTTGAATATTCAATTACATTTTCAAAATTTGTTATAATCATATGTATGCTTTCCTGGAACTTTAGTCAAAATCGATGATGAATACAACAACTATTGTGGTTAAATTTATTTCAATTATAGAACATTAGGAAAAATATTTAAAAGATATGAAAACAGTAATGTAATGTACTAATTACAACTAAAACTTAATTGTGAATTTGTATTCTATAACAAAAAATTTGTTTAATCATACATCTATATTATTACTAGAGCCAGGATTTATATGCAATGTTCAGCAGTGAAATAAGCATAAAATTTTTTTAGAATATACTAAAATATGCAGCAAGCTCTATAAATTAGGTACAACATTTTTACCTGTAAACTTTCAACAGTAAATTTTGCAATGAGACCAACAGTTTCTTGATAAGTGTCAACCATCACAAGTTCTCCAAGCTGATAATTTGACTTCAGTCTTGCTAATAAACGACAAAACTCATGGTAATTACTTGAATCAGCTAAACCCTATGAATAAAAAAATAGAATTAAAATAATAATGCAATATTTTAATGATCATAATACTAGGCACTGCAATAATAGTTTATGCAATATTTAATATACCTGAGGGTTAAGTAGAATATCTTTGACACCATTTACTAAATGAGATAAAAATTTAGCTCTTTCAGTAGTACTAAATAAGGAACGTCGGACTGACGCTAGTTGCACCAAGCACGATAGAGCCTAAATAATTATAATTATAATTAAATTCACAATGAGACATAGTGAGCATTTTTTAAGCTATTCTTACTAGGCTTGACAAACTAGGTGGCAGGGAATGATAGAGATCGAAAAATAATGTTAAAGTGGATTGTTCGAGGAATGCTGGTCGCCAACCTGTGGGTATTTGAACAGTGCAAATATCATCAGCCGATTCATCACAAGTTGTACCAATAAAATCATAGGTTAAGCAATTCTGAGCTAACTGTAAACATCGAGACATGAATCCATGCTAAAACAAAAAAAAAATGTATGTATTCAAAACATATTTAAATTATAAGTATAGTTTTGATGATTCAAATATTTACTTGAGTTTCGTCAGTGAAATTTAAATTTTTTCGATTGTTATTAGCACCCCGTAACATTTGGCATGACATTCGAAAAATTTCAAATAATTGTGTATCTCTGAATGATGAAGCAACTTTACGATGTTTTAAAACAGCCCGGTGAGATTCTACATCAGCTACAGTGTTCATTTCAGTTGTTAGCTGAGATAAAAGTTGTACACCAATCATGCAATGTTCAACATTCGTTCCCTAAATCATTTATGCTGTATTATCTCATACAATATATTTTTTTTTTTAATAACAAAAAAAAATTCCTTAATTAAGCAATTAAACATAGAAAAATAGTACTAATAATAAAACTGATAATTGTATTTAATGATTGAAAATAAGGTTACATGTTAGGTATATGTATTTCTATTGGTAGTTATTTGTTGAAAAAATTTAGTCTATAAATAAATTAACCATCAGTAGCAACTTGAAGCTGGAGAAATGATACATTAAGATAGATTTAGTTACAATTTTGAGTAAATGTTTGAGAGGCTTATTGGAGCACAAGGATCTCCTAGTTTCTACTAAGCATTAGACAACTATAATTTCCAAAGTCTAGAAAGTCATCAATTTTGTTGTCCTACAATTATATGCAACTATTGCTAACAATTATTTCTGACAGGATATTGTTTTTTAAATTGAATAATCTAACATAAACTTATTAAGCTTAACATTTTAGTTACTTGTAAAAATACTGAAATATCAGATACAACATTTCTAAATGCATAGGAATCTTTTTCTCCATCAAACCATCCTTGTTTAGTAATTTTTGCAAATAACAATACAAGTGCTTGGACTACAAATGATGGCAATTTAGGACGCGTAGCCAAATAATTCAAAATATAATTTCCTAAAATAAAAAAAAATATTAATTATTATGATATAAAAAATAATAATATATTTTTAAAAATCATGTAAAATGTAATAAAAGCTTAAATTAAATAACTTACTGATTTGTATTCTTTGATCAAGGTTTAAAGTTAATGGAGTGCGTGATAAAAGTTTTGTTATAGTTGTAGTTGCTAATAGTTGAGAATAATGTGAGTCAGCTCGTTCCAATAACATTTGACACTTGGATAGTGTATTAGGAGTATTACTATTTTGAAATGAAACCAAAGCTTTTTCGGCTTCTACACACAGAGTAGCATCCCTTGATTCGTACATTTGCTTGCATAGCATTTCCAAACGTGGAATACTCTATAAAATATGTAAATTATTATTTTAAGAAGTTGTTAAGCTATACATTATAATCATTAAACAAATTTATATATTTAACATAATGATTATAAATGATTAATAACAATAGTTATGAATGTTGATAATTTGTAATTGTAAATAATCTGTAGGTGGATAAAAAATATTTAAGCAATAAGTAATTAAAGAATAAATATTTATATTAAACAAAAATACAAATAATTATTTGATTCAAGACAAATATTAACATTCTATAGAAATATATTATACCTATGATAAAATCTTATATTTAAAGTAAATTAAAATTAAAAATTATGAATAGTCAACTAGGTACATAATTATTTAATTTAAATAAGTACAATGGCAATTATTAAAACTAAAAAAAAATATATAGTTTTTACTAAAAGCTAATAATAAAAAAATA
>PVMI01013839.1:0-13189 GCA_008528875.1 Aulacorthum solani
GGTGGAGTAAAATAATTACTCCTAGTAGATGGTGAGATGACAAAACTACTAGTAATTAAAATGGTACTGTCTATTACTAACCAGACACCCATTGTTTAGGCAGTTTATCTACCAGGAGTAATTATTCTACAACATCAAAAACCCAGCTAGTAAGTCTATAATATTTATAATCAATGATAATATATATATATTGGATATTTCAAGGTTTATAATTCTTATGCATTTTTTTAACATAACTTCTTCAAAAATACAATTTATTTTCTTTAGAAATGTATGCTGAATGCATTACAAATATAAATAATAATAATACTCACTGAAAAATATTGGCACGAATTCCCTACTAAAGCTTGAAGTTCGTTCAAATCTGCACTAACCTAAAATGTTATCATTATTTTCATTATAGACATAATAGTAATTAACAATATTAATACTAAAATATATAAAATATTAATTATATATTTTCCATACCATTATGTATTTTAAGTAAATAAAAACAGTTTTTGATTAAAGTACTTGTAGTAGATAAAAATAAATGTTAATACATACTTTGTGCCATTCACCGTCCATTACATGATGGCGAAATTGAGTGGCAGCAGGATGTTCTAAACGACACCCAGATTCTTGCATTAACACTTCTGCAGTTTGACTAAAATCAAAATTTAAAAAGTTGTAAATAGCAGTGTACAATTGTTCAATGTTTATTTGATATATTAATTTATTATCAACTGCAATTAATTTATGAGGTATGATAAAAAATACCCAGACTGTGTTAATAATATTTATATAAATTAAGATGATGAAACTCCTATAGGTAATGCCATTTGATAAAGTAATTTCTAACGATAATCTATAACAATATTTATTTTTATTTTATGGCATTTTTACGAAAACATGTTTCAGTCATGCTGCAAATTTTGTAATGGAAGCAATAGAAAAATAACGTATGTGAGTAAAATCTTGTTTTAAATTAAGGAAAAGTTCTAGTGAAACTTTTGAACTTTTGCAAGAAGCTTTTTTAGATTATGTTCTGTTTCGAACAACATATATTGAGTGATTTTAACTTAAGGAAGGTAAAACATCCATTAAGGATTACGAACAACCTGGTAGACACTTGACCAGAAGAAAAAAATGAAACTGTTGGCCGTGTAAGAGAAATTATTCAAAATAATCATCAATCAACTATCAGAGAAGTTGCAGCAAAGTCCGAATATTTTATAGTTCATACCAAAAAATATTAACCAAAGAATTGGGCATGAGCCGAATCATAGCGAAATTAGTTCCTCATCTCCTAACCGATGAATAAAAACAAAACTCAAAGACCTTCTCTCAAGAATTTTTTAAAAAAGCATAAACTGACAGAAACTTTAAAAAAAAATATTATAACAGGTGATGAAACTTGGTATGATATTGAAACCAAGCGTCAATCATCACAATGGAAATCATTCTCTCCAGAGAAATTATTTTGAAGGTGATAATGTGTATTTAGAATAATATTGTGTTAATAAAATTTTATTTGAAAAATCTGGGTATTTTTTTATCATACTTCACATGTTGTACCTAACACTAGTTGAAACAACCATACTGGCCACCAGAAAAACCCAACAATCATCATCCGAGAAATCCAAACTATAGTAAATCTTTATATGACTTGGTTCAACAAGCGAAGAATCCAAATCAACCAAATCAAATCCTTACATTTTTACTTTGATCACGAGATCGACAGTGTTCATATTATAAATTAAATATTTAGATCTTACGATGTACAGAACGTCAGAAAATCAGAACACTCACCTAAGGTACAACCTCAAAGCTAAACACAGATATAAAAAATAGCCCGAGTTTAACAAAATATATTATTCAATAAAATACAATTTAATAAATCAAAAGCTATAGTTATACTTCTACAAAAGAAAGGAGACAAAATTAACTGATAACTATCAATACTGAACATTGCAAATAAAGTATTAACGAAAATATTTAGAGGAAGACCAGAGCCATTGGCAGTGGAACTAGTGTTGGTTCTGGAAAGGCAACCCCACATTTATGAAACTAATATAAAAAAAGTAGAAATTCAGATCAAACATGTTGCAATTATTCGTGGACAAAGGTATATGACAATATCCACTGTGATAATTTATACAACATAATGTACAAGTTTGAATTCCCCAAAAAACTTAGTTCACAGATAAAAAAATGTATAAAAGAAACAAGATATTAAGTTAGTGGGGACAATACCATATCAGAGAAGTAATGACTGGCCTAAAACAAGACGGTGCACTTTTACTGTTGTTATTTAACATTGAATTAGAAAAAGTGAAATAAAGTATCCTAAGAAATAACTGCAGAGTCCAACAATGGTTAGGATGATAAACCATGCTTAATGTACTAAGATTTGCTGGCGATTTAAATCTACTTCGAGAAGATAGATAAACAGTAATACAAAACACAACAAAACCAAGTGAAAAATTACTGTAATAAGTAATAAATTAAAAAGGAACTACAGTGATGGAAATAGTGACATGTCAAGATGAAAATTAAACAGTTGAGAACTTTGAGTTTGAAAAACCTAACACTTTTTATATCTAGAAGCAAAAATTACAGAAAATAATGGATTGGTGATCCATTGAATAGGCAATCACATTACTATGCAGACATCCAGTAATCAAGTATTTTAAATAAAAGGTTTTCTTTGGTCTCATAGAGGAACAGAAGTATGCCTGTATATGGTGATAGTAAGACCGAAAATAGCTTACAGAAGTTAAGTACGACCCTTGACAACACAAGTTGAATAAAAATTAAAGACTTTTGAGAATAAGATGTTAAAAACAATATAAAAAATCAAATTGCTGGCTAAGAAGAAAAAATATGGAAATAAGAGAAAATATAAAAGTAGCTACAATAACAAACTATGTGAAGGTACAAAGACTTCAGCGGTTTGGATACACAAGACAAAAAGAGGCAACTCAGTTGGGGCACTTATTGAATGGCAATCAGAAGGAATGAGACCCAGAGAAAAGAAAGGATGGATGGATGGATGGATATATAGAATAGAGAGATATGAAGTGATTGACTGGGAGGAAAGAATCCAGAACCATTTGATGGAGAAAATTGCAGTACATTTAAAGCGGAGACTAAAACTTTTACAGAGTTAAGTTACCACGTCTTAATTAGATATCAACAAAAGATAATAATTAATATGACATTAACATAACCTAATAAAAATTAAGACTGATCAATTATTTATATTTTAAAAACAATTACACTGATATTACATATTAAAATAATTTGGCTTGTCTTCCTTGGTTTACTAACTATATTAATTTCAAACATATTATTATGATTTTTAAGTGCATTAAATAGGGTATGTATAGTAATATTTAATATTAAGAGCTCTCAACTACTAATTAATTTTACTTTGGTCAAATTTTATATACTACTATCTATATTTTTATTGAACATTATTTATTAATAATCATATCTCTGTTTATTGAGTTATAATTAATAAATTCATTATCATATACAAAGGAACACTAATCTTACTAAATATTTTACTTCACAGGTCTATAATTTTAAACGAATGGCAACCCTAAACTTAACTAAGGTCTAAGAGTTAGTAACAAATGTGTTTACATAACATATTATTCATTTTCAAAAATATTATTTGTCATTGTGTTATTATTTATCTTTATTTACCCTAGACATAATATGAAGAATAGTAAATTTTAAAAGAAAAATACATGAATTTCACCTTTAAGATCGTTTTAATAAAATTATTAATTAAAAACAATGTTTAAATTACCATTAATGAGACAATCTTAAAAAATAAATATCCGTGTGAAAATAGCATTACAGTTAAATATTATTGACATTATTAAATTGTTTGACCATTGTATAATACACTAAAGATAACTAATAAATATTGTTCTATTGAGGATATGAACATTGGACAGTAAGTGCATTGTCTTAATATAGCAATGCTTGAATTAGTACCTATGAAATCTAAAATAAATTGTAGGTGCCTTCTCTCTGGTCCAACATAAATGTGAACATAGAGTACCTAACATTGATAAAATGTCAAATTGTCAACTTGTGACACAATTATATATTAAAAATATTAGCCACCCTAACTCCCTCTAACTGTACCACTGTTCAAAATTTGACTGTAAATATTGAAACCATCAGAGTTACATCATGAAATAAATATGAATAAATGAGTAGGTACTAAGTACGTCTAAGTATATATATTAAACACAGTAGGCCAGTGCTTTTTATCATTTTATTTTATAAGAAGGCCCATATTTTACTGTATTCTGTACCAACAGCACCCTACTGAAGGTTTAAACTAGATTAAAATATTGCATGTACCTATTAAAAAAAAAGGTCTCTTTAGAACTTACTTGAGCCCAATAAGCTTTAAATGTTGACCTATGAGCCGAACGATCTCTTGGCTTGACCTGCCCTTGATGTTACAGCTATTACTTTGTTCCTGATCATCGCCGTTGCCAGTGGCCGAACCATTAACGGTCGAACTGGACGATGGCTGATCCACCGATCCATTGTGTTGCAAACACCCATTGGTTGGCTGCAACATGGTCTCTTCCGTATCCAAGTGCCTTTTCTTACGCGGTGGTGGAACAAGCCCACCGTCATCAGAATCGCCACTCGAGGCCAGTCTTGCTACGCGACGGCAAGATTTAAACGCTTTTCCCTCCTCTACGAAAATCTATTATTGGACTACGACACATCAAATCTAAAATAACGAATGCATCAATAAACATAATATAATATTATTATGTATTCCCGTTTCTTTTTTTATTTATTGCATTTTTACCCTCAACAGCTGTGCGAGATAAACATTAAACATACGCACACTGCACACACATACGCGCGCGCGCAAACGTACACTCTACACACATACCCACCTTTGTTGTTTTGGATTTCTTCGTCCTTGAAAAATCGTTGTATCACTATACACTGGGGTAACTACTTGACGAGTCTAAGATGGCTGAATAAAACTCAAAAGCCTAAAATGTTGTTGCACATGACTATGAAAATACCTTTAAACTATTAATTGATATAGTTGGAACTTGGAATTTGCATCTATATCAAAATTATTATCATCAAATAATAATTCCCATTTTCTTTTGGTTCAATTTTTAACGCAACGCAATTTTATATCAGATGACGGACAAATGGACAATAACAAGTCGTTGAGGAGAAAATAATATTTTATCATGGATATTTATTATTTCTTTATCCACTGATGAACGATTTACTTAACCTCAAAGTGGTTCCGATGAATTGGGATTTCAGATTTTAATATTGTTATCACATCCTCAGTGATAACACTGATAACCAGCACACCACGGTTATTCTATGAGAAAGATAGAGCCATGGACTAGAACCTGGACAGAAACACAGAATAGGTGACGGAACCGTGCATCACTCCAAATATTATTATTATTGGTTGGTTGGTACATGAAAACAACACGTCTTACCTGTGATTATTTTACATTATTATCATAACCATTTTATCAAATGTAATTTAATATCAATACAATATTATAAGTATCTCTATTATACCTATACATTTTATTTTTAGCCGATTTTAATAAAATCATAATAATATGTTAAATTAAATTGTTCGTATTGAGTATTTACTATTTGTGTACTCGTGCAATTGTGTTTGTCTTGTGTGTATCATATGAAATACAAATCATAATAATAATTCATAATATCATCAAATCGTTTATTCTTAAAATACAATTGCAATTCAATCTTATCTCTTTCGATAATTGTATTCTATGATGTGTAATAATACCAAAGAAGAAGATATTGTTGAAAAATGGGGCTTGCCATTGAAAGAACTATACACATTGGCGCTTAAGTTTTTTAAGGGTAGGTCAAGTTCTATGTAAAAATAATATTCATTCTAACAATTTGAAGTACAACTTTACTTTTCTGCTGTGGGTGCTGAAATGTTGATACATGCAATTTTTAATAACTTAATTGGTATCAAATAAAAATATTCACCCTAAATAATGTTTTGTGTTTATTTTAATCATGTAGTATGAATATAAATAAATTTATACCTAAATGTTGAGTAACAATCTATTTGTTAAAATATAAGTACAATAGGTATTATATTGTAAATAATATGGAATTATTGGAAAATGGAGAATCTTATGCTATTGCTACTCATTACTTTGCTTTGTATTCGTTCAAATATATTTATTTTTTATTAGATGAGCTGGGTAATCTTTCTAATCAACTGTCAATATTTATCCTATTACTAAAATGCTGCTACCCTAGACAATAAATTATTGAATTTGACTTTCTTAAATACATCTGTTAAATTAAATATATTTTAAATCTTTATAAATGGTAACTATCACAATAAATATATTATGTACATTATATACTTCTAAAAAACCGTGTTAAATTATAGGTATTATACCTGTTTTACATTGTATTTAACAGAAAAAAAATAATTTCAAGTTTTGGGTATTCAGTAGGTAAGTCATGGCTATTAATTACTTTATTATTTATTATGTTGTAGAAAAAGAAGGCAAAGCCATACATTTTACTTATGACGATAAATTAAAACTTGTCGCATATACACGTCAAGTTAGCCATGGAAAGTTGGATGAATCAAAATTACCGCCCTTAGGTGTATTTGATGTTATTGGAAGAGATCGAAGGTAAATAAAAAGAATGATACTTTAAATATTTGTGTTTAAGACTATCAACATTTTTTAGATTAGCATGGCAAGCACTTGGTGATATGTCAACAGAACACTCCATGGTTAATTTTGTTAAATTGGTGAATAAAGAATGTACTTTATTTAAACATACTGTTGAAGCTTATAAAGCTGATTTGATTGAACAAAAACGGATAACGTAACTATTATTTAGTAATGATATGAATATTGTATTCGTATAATTTAATTTTTATAATATTTTAGAGATGAAAATATGAAAAAAGAACAGGAAGAACTGGAAAAACAACTTGCATTAATGGAATTAAAACAAAAAGATGAAGAAGATAGATGTAGACAAGAAAATACCAAGTAGTTAAAATAGTTATACTGAGGATATCATTAATTTTGTTTGCAGATTCTAATTTATTATTAATATTTCAGACAACTCATTCAAGAAGCTTTAAATAAACAGACCTATAGCCAGTTTTTAACGTATGCTCAAAATCAATTTCCAAACAACCCAGATGAAGTAATAATTTACTAACTAATTTATTTACATATACTTGTTAATTGAGTACACATATTTACTATTATTGGTGTATGCTTCCTATAGTAACTTCATTAGTGTCGTATGCTTCTTATCTTTGAATTGTTTCTCACTATTTACTCTTATATTTTTGTTTTATTACGGGAAAGAGATTTTGCCTGTGATTTGAATCATTAAGATAAACAATAGGTACTAAAGTTATTAATTTATTGCTTAACTATTATGGTAACTGATAAATATTCACCATGAAACAGTATAAAAAGTTACTTTTAAGTATACAATTTTTATTGTGTGTTGCGATATAGTTCCAAACAGTGGCGGTTCGTGAGATTCACATAAGGTGATGCACAAAAATGTATTAGACCCCTATGCAAGATGGTGAAAAATTTTAGTTTTGTTTTAGATATATACCTAAAATAATGACCTACTTATCTAAATTTAATAATTTTAATCTTTTTACCATAGTAAAATAAAAATAACTTATTATTGACATATTATGCATAAAACATAAACACAAAATCTTAAAGTAATTATAATTTATAATTTAAGCTGTAAAATTATCATACAAATAAAGTAAATCAATAATTACATTTTTTAAAACTAAATTTATACTTCAATTAAAGAACAATGTACAGTAGTGAGTTATCGTTTCGATGATTGACATAACAGCTCGGTACGATTAAGATAGGTCTGGTGCACACATTAAATTTGCTCCAGACAACCATGTATTACTAACTGACGTGTCGAAGCATGTAACTAATATTTATATGGCTGCAGGAAGTACAAAAAATGTCTGCGAATTATTTAATTGTTAATAAACACACTTCTTTACCCAAAAAGCTACAAAAACATTTTTCTATTAATTTTTTTTTATTATTACAGACCATGTGTATAATAATCAATTATAATTTCGTATAAAAATCTAATAATTTTTTTGGGTTGTTCACGTGCACCATAGCACAGGCCGCCACTGGTTCCAAATGAAGACAATGATGTAGTGATGTATCAAGTGATACTAATTAGGGTATTTGTATTCAAAGTTCATTGTTTTTTGGTATGTTACAAAACTATTGATTTGGTTCTAAGACAATGATTTTTTAAGTTTAAAAAGAGATCAATAGCTTAAAAGCCTATTATACAAAATTTAATTTAATTAAAGACAATTATTCATTTCAATAAATAAAGAGCATTTAGCATTATAACCATATAAGATTAAAGTTATTTTCATGGAATGGTCAAGCATTCCATGTGTTTTGTATCTCCTAACAGTGATTGAACGAACAAATTTTAAAATTTATATGGGGGATTTGTTAATTCTAAGTATAGTATAGAAACCTGAAGAGCTAGAAATTTGTTAAATCTTCAACTACAAAAGAAATGGTGGTAATAATATAATGTTGTACTTAAGAATTTATTAGAAGTTTTTCCGAGTGACTTAAAATCAATATATTATCCTCGAAGAACTTTTTTAAATACTTGGCATTGATGATCTTCTACAAAAAATAAAGTATTTTAGAATGTAGTTAATTATTAGGTAGTAGAATTTATGACATTATATTTTTTGATAAGTAGCACAATAGAAGTACCTCCCATATTAAACTATAATATATTATAAATTATTAAACAATCTAAACATTATGTTATTTATAGCAAGCTGTACTTGTAAGACAATTACAAGAACAACATTATCATCAGTATATGCAACAGTTACAACAAAATTACGAACCCGGTAAAGAATTGGAGATAACCACCAACTCTGTAACTGTTCCTGGAGATAAAATTATTGAACATGAGAGCATCTGTAATGAGCAATGTGAAAATGGGCAATGTCTTTCTGGAGAATGTATATTTTGTATTAATTTCTTACACATTTCGTTCAATAATTTTTTTCATATTATAGGCTCTGTTCAAACGTTGTTTCCTGCTTCAATGTGGACAAGAAAAGATATTGATGAATTTAAAGCTAATTTACTACGAGAAGGTGGAGAAGCAATTATTAAAGTAAACCATGGAGAAACAGTTACGGTAATTATTTAAATCACCATATAGATACATTATACTGTAGAAAATTGTTTATTGTTTTTGCAACTCTTTTAAAAACTGACTACTGTTTATTTTGTGATCCTATAGGTTAGAGTTCCAACAGCTGAAGGCGGCAACTGTGTATTTTGGGAGTTTGCGACTGATGGTCATGACATAGGTTTTGGTGTTTACTTTGAATGGGTTAAGCCCAGTACTAGCCAAGTTTCTGTGCATGTGTCTGAGAGTGAAGATGAAGATTGTGACGACTTAGAAGACGATGATGATGGTAATATCAATGAAGGTATAAATATGTATTATTGAGGGGATTGAAGCCACGCTTAATTTTCATACGTTTTAGACCAGTAAGCGGTGTTAAATCACACATATTTTGGACTGTCAGATTTCAATTTTAAAATATGTATGAATTCTTTGACAACATATGTAGACTTTTAGGAAGTCGATTTTCAATTTTAAAGGATCTTAAAATTAAGACATTTTTTCAAAAATTCCATGATATAATTGTATTACATTTTTATTTATTTTGGGCACATAATTTTAAATCAAAAAAATGATTTCTGAAGAGCATAGTCTTGAAGTTTATAAATTCAACCATTTGTTTAAAATTACAGTCAAATTTCAGGGAGTATGCCTAATTTACTACCGCTTTTAGTAGTTCTTATAGTTATGCAATCAAAAATAAATTTCATTTTTCGCAATTGCATTGACATGTATGTGTGCAAGAGTTGTATCTAGTGGCATGATATCGATTCTCAGAAACACACACTAATGTCCATTTACTATTCACACATAAACACATAGCCCAAGTATTCATGTCATAATATGAATCGCTTAAATATTACTCCTTAAAATGTGATATGCCCCATCACCTTTAACTACCAAAAATTCCCAATTATTGAAAATATCTTAGATAGATCTATTATCTGTGAAGAGTGTAGTCATACAACTTAGAATAAAAATAATGTATTGTACAAATGTATATATATATGTAATTAATAATTTGTATTAGATTTACTTCATGAATTGGAACAAAATGGTGTTACAATTAATGACATTAAAAAGAGTAATCAGTTGAATCGACCTCCATTGTCAATAATAATACCAGTATACCGAAGAGATTGTCACAAGGAAGTATATGCTGGAAGTCATTTATATCCTGGGGAAGGAGTTTATTTACTTAAATTTGATAACTCCTATAGTTTATGGAGATCAAAAACACTGTATTATAGAATATATTACTCTCAATGATATATTAATTTTTGCTCTGTATAAAATTTCCACCAATCTGTTGGCCAGTTTAATATTTAATAATCTTTATATTTGGCTTTTTCTATTCAAATGATGCTTGAAATAACTTAGCAATAATAAACTACGTATTAAAATATGTTTGAATCAATATTCCTAAAATATGCAAATAAATAATATTATATAGCATTGAGCTACCTATAGAACTATCATAATACATTAAAAGACATCACTGTTTTGCTTCTCATTATAACATATTATATTATTATAGCCTATTGGCATAAACAAAAAATTAAAGATTTTTATTTTTGGTGCACAGTAAAAATGAGCGTAAAATAAAGAACATTTTGTATGAAATAATCATAAATTTTATGTTTGAAGATGCAGAAAAATCATTTGTGTTTCTTATTATTAGATAATACTAAGTATTATACTATTATACTAAGTCAGAAGTTATAACTATTGTACATTTTTAATTATGATAAATTAATTTTGAGTAGCAATTTCATTTTTTGTATTGCTTTGTTATCTAATTTAATATTTACCATTACTTAACTATACGTATAAAATATTTTGAAACAAATAAACTGCGTGTTAAGTATATGTATTTATATATCAAGGTTGCTTGGTTAAAAGTATTATGAAGAATAATAACAGTTTTTAAAATATATAATATTTATACTCTATGCTATAACCAAAAATATATATATATTTATTAATTATAATTAGAGATATTATCTAATTTGTATATTAGTTATTTATTTGAACTTTCAAGTATCTATTGAATATACACTTATCAACTTTTTTTCTTAATATGTATAAATATCAAGATCAAAATTTGATTGGTATAGTACTTTCCGATAAAAACATTACAATTTTTAAAAAAGACTACTTAAAATTGAATATAATTATAAAATGTTATATTTGTGTAGTATAATTAAGTATTTATTGAAATTAAAACCAGTCAGAATATTTGTATAAGGATTAATTTTAAATGTAAATAAATGTTAATGTAACAACTATATTGTATATTACATTGTTTATGTACCAACTGTACTGTATATCATATTATTTATTAGACATTATGTAATTGATTTAATATAACACACTATTATAAATGCTATTAAGCTTTTCGTGTATTTTTATTTCATTGAATATTTGTTTTTATGATATATGAAAATATATTATAGAGTGTGGCCAAGGATATGGCTCTCCTCCATGACTAATTCTAAAATTAATTATGATTTTAGCACAATTAGATTTGTTATACTAATAACTGTGCCCTTATTAGTAGCTATTATTGTTAGTGACTACGACATAACAGCAAATTTATATGCTGTAGTTCACATTTGGTTTCGTTAGTTTTGCTATATAAGAGTTTCTAACCTGACAGACACATTGTCAAATTTTAAGATAACGACTAACGACATACCTTGTGTTGTGTTCTCTCCAAACCTTTTTTTTAAGCATTTTAATTTTAAAGCAAGTTATTAACAGATTGGCAAATATGGGGGGGCTTGAAATCCAAAGACGAACTTCAAACAATATGTTTATGTGTAATTAATTAATTTTTCCTAACTCTTCTACAGAGTTATACTATATAGCATAGATAAATATAATATAATTATGTTATGGTATGCAGTGTACTTTTAAGTTATAGAAAAAAAATATATCAAGAGACTGAAGTCCCTCAAAATGTTCTCTTATTTGCGCTTATTTATATTTATTTCATTCTGGTCGTCTTATTAAACATTTGACTAAATTCATCAATAGACTTATTGATAAGTACTGCAGACTACAGTAATACTATATTTTTATGAATTGCATTGTCGAATTACATTCTCATCGTTTAATATAATTATTTACTAATGATATTATCAACCTATAAATCACTGTTTAAAAAAAAAAGCGGCACAATCAAGTACTTATGTGATCATACTTTTTGAGAAAAATAATTGTACAATATGGTTTTTAGTGAATGCGATATTTTGATCATTGTTATAAAATATGACAAGCAAAGAGATCATCAATACCTACTAAGGCATATTTGTTGGTCTAAATCGCTAATTTCTTAACCTATGTGTGTTGAAACATCTTAGTCGTAGCTCCATTTTTTTGGATTTTGGGATTATTTATGATTGAAATTAAGAAAAAATAAACGCATCCTATGATAAAATCGTAACTGAAGTTTTATAATTCAATCCTCTATAAAATTTATGGTTAGAAATCGTCATATCTCCAATGTATGATTTTTAAGACCTAGAAAAAGTTGTATCCGTATTATTATTCTAATATAAATGATGGAGGTACGACCTTTGCAAATTAGATATTTAGGCCGACAAAATGATCTAAACGATTTTCCTCTCCTGTAAAATTTACCATTTGGACTTACGGCCTTTGTGATTTAGGCCTATGAAATAAGTAAATATTAATTAACAGGTTCAGTGGATATAGGTTATAGCTTATAATTAGTATTTTTCTGCTTTGTTATTTAAATTTTTCTATGTTGAAGAGCATAATATAAGTTAGTACAAGACACAAGTGTACAAGATGTATACATTTATTATATTTTACTATGTCTCCATTATAAAAATATTATGCAGTAAAATAATTTTTTGTTCCAGTTACATACTTGCATACATTACATTCTATAGGT
>PVMI01013849.1:1370-15080 GCA_008528875.1 Aulacorthum solani
ATATAATACCGCATACAGTTAGGCAGTTATAATAATAATATTAAGTATTATTAAGTGTTCGAAGTCTCTGCGAGAAAATCGGAAACAATGCTCGCTCTGACCTCGCCGCAGTGACAGCAGTCGGCACAATTCGAGTATATTACGTAACATTACGCACGTGATTATTCGGACGATGGTAGAGAAAAGCCACGGCTGTAATAATATTGGTCGCACCTTTGTAAACTGATCTACATATAATATTCAGCAGGTGGCCGTAAAAACGGTGACTATCGTCGTAACGTGCGAAACTCGACGGTGCCAGCCACTGACTGTGAAAAAAAATTAGTCCCAAAAATACTATACTAACGGCCCTCAAAATATGACTTGTTTCTTATGCTGCAGGGTTCGTTTAGTGATTAGTCCACATTTTTTTACACCTCAACTTTATTTAGAAGTCTTCTAGAAAATGTCGCCATCAAATGAGTAGGTATTTATATATACTAAACTGAATATTTCGTATTTTTCACTTAATAAAAACAGAACACAATATTAAAATCAAAAAAAAAATGTACTTACATAATATTTTACGATTTTTCATCTGAAAAATCACTTTTGTTTTCAACCATGCCGATTTATAGTATTGATGTTTTCGACATCAATAGTGTTCAATAAATTGGCCTTTACTGCCTCTAATTATTCATGTGAACAACTCGCTGCCAGCCGTGGCCCACTCGGAAAAGTCCCGACGGCACTGTCCAGCCCCCAGGTACACCACTGCACTCAGATATGACGTATATTAACGTACCAACATTTAAGAGCATATCAGTTTATTTATTTCTAATTTCATATTCATTTTTACTTTATTGTGTTAATTAATGATTAATCGTTAAGATACCTTATAATATATTATGATAAAAAGTATACACGAACGCGGTCGAATATAAATGTGCCATTGCTTGGTTTCTCATATTATTTCAAGTTTGGAATTTAATAATAGTTAAGAAGTATAAAAACATTTCCTAAGTCAGAACTATATACAAACAACTTTAGAACATACTAAATGCTTATAGCAGCAGAACAATGCCAGTTAAAACGGTGAACTCTATTAATGTTCTCTGGTAACTTTGCTCAACAATCGTTAGTTATGTCTTATAGAATAATATTGTCCTCCGCTTATACCCTCATATTTGCACAACTTGAGTGAGAGTCATTTATACCGTTCGATCATTATATACGAGAGTACTCCTGTGATGATGATGATGATGATGATGATGATAATATGATTAATGGATGATAAGACATATTATTATTTTAACAACAGAATTATTTTTCTATATACTTTCAGGTGAAAATGAAAATATAACAGATATAATTCGTAAAAAGTGCAAACCTGGCTATGCTACGTCAAAAGATGTGTAGACTCTTATCAAAGTTTGACTGAAGAGACTGAAGGTACTCCTACTACCCCCTTCCTACTACCCTCTCCTACCAACTCTCACCCTTTCTCAAGCACACACACTCACACGCATACTCCGATCGCCACTAACGGACTTCTATTCTTCAATAATATAATAACGAAATCATCTCGAGTCTCAGTGGATTAAAACAAATACGAATAACGAAACGTTTTTGCGCGGGCAAAGTGTTCGACGCGTTTCGTTCATTAGGTACTATATTGTCGTAATTCATAACACTTGTACAATAATATATACTATTATTATTTTAGTACTTAGTGTTAAATGATATTCATATATTGTGTGAGCTGTTCCCCGTTTATGACGAGAATGGCGATTTCGCTTTACCAAAATTGATGTGTTTTTAATAGACCCATCGCGCCTTAAACAACTCGCGGTCGTAACAATAATAAATTGGTTTGACAGTGGCGGCGGCGAATCACTCGATATTAACTACACATTATATATGTATATATAGATATTATAATATATGTATTTTAGATACGAGGCACAAGGACGATGTCATCGTCGACGTCGTCACAGGAGGAGAATTTCGCAGGTCATAAAAACGTTGTATAAAACTATGTACAATAAAATATATGCGCGTATGTAATGTATTATTATTATTATTTCTTTTTTCGTTTTTGATGCGTAGGTATCTCTATATTTGGACGTTCGACGATCTGTGTTTAATGGTCTTCCTATTCTAAATTATTATTATTAATATCATTATTGTTATTGTTCAAGTTGTTTTCCACATCGTACTATTCATATTATATACTACACTTATGTAATTGAGTAGGCGTACGAGAGCCTCACGGAATCAAAAAAACTGCAGTGTACCACTGCATGCCTACAATATGAACAAATAGTACACCGATACAGCCATAAATCACGGACGAAAAGCACTTGTACGACTTGACATTAACATTTAACAGACGATTACTTTACAGAAAAAAACTACGGTTCCGATTCAACCGATATCTCATAATTGTTCGGGTATATTTTTGTTTGGTCCTTTAATATGAAGTGTTTAGCATTGAACATACATGGGTACCATAAAGTAATAATATTGTTTTGGAATTAAAATATTTGTTATTTTCTTTTACGCATTTCTGAGGATAAGAAAATATGAAATGTTCGAACGTTTCCCGAAATGTCGGTGTACAAAAAACCTCTTATCTCCTGTTTTCGTGTTAAACGCAGTCTTCCAATTATAATATAATTATTATAATAAACGAACGCTGTGTAGTAATATAATTCCGTGATAATATTCTGATTGATCGATGATTACATAATATTTACTCGACGCAACTTTGAACAGGCAACGCGCGAGATCAGAGTCAACAGAGGTTTTAATAAACTATTTGTTATTATAAAAAATTGTGCGAGCTGTCGTCCTCGCCCACGCGACAAGTCTCATCTCGACACACTTAACAGTTTCAAATTTCGGTTTGGCGTGTGCATAATATAAAATAATATTACACACGCATCATAGGTACCTATATGTGTTATGAGTAGGTAGGTAGGTGTTTTTTAGCGAGCCGGTAGGTAAGGCAGAGGTACCTATATTTACAATTTGTGTATTCAAATGCAAACGCACTTGGGTTATAGGCCAACAACCAGCAGCTGCTGCTGTTGTTAACTTGATTAATGCACATTATACGCCGGAGATCTTATAGCTTTTAATAATAATGTTATTACCTCTCTATAATATGCGTTTCGATAATATTTTATTCATGTAGACATATTATTATTATTATTATCATTAAATTATTATTACGTTCTCGTTTGTCGCCGATCGTTAGATATTCGTTCTCGGTCGCTTTTATCCGATTTCTATTTCGGCGTTTTCCATGCGCCTCGTAGTCTGTTGCCTCAAAGTGCATGGCCGCCGTGTCACCGTCCGCTCGACTCCACGAGCGTGTAACCATTGTTAAAATTTATGTATAAATTTGAATTTTTTATTCGTTTATAAAGTATTATAGTTACACGTTATAAGTCAACGTACGTATTATTATAATATATAATATACCTAATAATACTAAATGCGTGTTATGTGTCTGTGTGCGTGTGTGTACTGTGTACGTTGATTTTATATGTATTGCTACACGTCATATCAAATCTTAATCACTTTAAGCAATAATTATTATAGGTAGATAATAGTAATTAATAGAGCAACGCAATGGAATATGATATCTAAAATCAAAATCAAGCAGGGAATATTTGACGAGCCATGACCAAATCATAGTGGGGGGTGTTAACTAGTAACGACTTTGTTTGATAAAATGAGTTCTAGTTTTTTAATTAGTTAATGTATAATGTAAAAAAAAAATAGTGAATATCATCGATCACAATATACAATATACCAGCATATAGCACATACAATCAGTAAACGCTTAGACACTTACAATCAAATAATATTATGGAATATGTAGGTAATGTGTTTTAATAATAATATGTATTATATTATATGCATTACGTACTTACAAATTACAATCTTAGGCACCTACACGTTTAATCACAACACTCATTAAAATGAAATAAAAGTGTACCGTGTCCAAGAATGCAAACTTAATCGTGACAATTCTCTGAAAAGATTTAACAGCCATACGTCCAATCACGCAAGACACTATATTATATTGATGTATTATTTTTATCGGAGCCTATGTTCGTGTACAATTAGATACTTGTAATAATTGTCAGAGATACTATACCGAAAACCGGGAATTATGTGTTTTTTTTTTTGTGTTGCATTTAATTTGACGCAGTTAAACATAAAAACCTAAAGTTTTTTTTAGTGTTGTGGACGAATTAAACAAAATATGTCATCCAACTCTTAAGTTAAAAAAATAAGCGACGAAGGTACTAATAGACTGTATTAGATTACATTGATTTCATTTTTTAGGTAAACTTTGTAAACAAAATTGAAGATTGTGAATTCTTTAATACAAATAATTAAACCCATTGAACCGATTTGAGTATAATTTTTTTTTTTAATTATAAATAATAAAATACTTAAAAAAATTATATGTTATGACAAAGTCAAGCACTTGAATATGTATATCAATTACATCCAATCCTTGATCCATAAATAGTTGATGAAAAAATGTACGATTCCAGGTTAAAAATTGAAAAAGTTCCGAAATAATTGTATCATTTAAATTGGTTTTTGATTTTGTTGGGCTATTAAAATATGATACTAATTATTTATTACCAAGATAGGTGCATGGGAATAAGAACGACTGTTACAACAACACACAAATTTAATTGTCAGTTATGTATTTTATTTTAAAATTACCTAGTATGTAATATGCATATCATTTTCAGAGCTAAATAGTTATAAATGGTAAAATATTCATGTTTTATTTTTATTTATTTTTTGTGTGTCTAAAGTGATTAAATTATTTTATATTTTCACTATTTTCACATTAAAAGCATTGACCAGTATAGTCGATTTATGTATACCAACATACAATTATACAACTAACTCTCCCGCGGAATAAACATTTGAGATTGTTTTAGTCAGTGGCATGACAACTGACAAGGGACATTATTTGAGACATGTGCCTCAGTTTTAAAAATTGGTGGGTGGAAGCAATGGTGACTATGGGCTCATATAATTTGAGACTTAAATAAAAACTAAGCAAATCGTTCTCACTTGCCATAAGTAAATACGTAATTACTAATATGAGTATATTAGTATATTATTTACATAAATTTTTGTGCCTTATAATTTAATAAATTTCACCACGCCACTGGTTTTAGTGCAATATTAGGAATATTAGGTTGTTTTATTTTATCGAAAAATGTTTCATATTCTTGGCAAAACAACGATTTATTTTTAAATTCCCTTTTAATTAGAGGTTATTAAAATTGAGGTTGATTTAACGTTTTAATTTGTAAAAAGCTGTCGACTTGTTGCTCGTTTTTCTACTTTTTTAAATTTCTATCACACTTTACTTTGTAAAAACAAGTATATAATATATATTTTTTTTTTTATTGGTCGTGAAAACCGTGTTTTGGCTCCTAAAACTAGGTCATTAGCCATTTATAAATAAATTACACAACATATTAAATTTATTAAAATATCAATATTATTTATTTTTCCATTGAATAGTAGGAAGAGCGGTTTTTCTAATTATGCATGCAAAGCATGCAACTATCTCATAATTCAAAAGGTAGGTTCATGTACTATGTGATACACTTAATGTTAACACAGTTTTAATGGATGGTCGGTCGATCAATATATAAAACAGTAAGGTTTTATGTACATTAAAAAGAAGAGACCTTTATTAAAAACCATTACTATTTTTAAAAACTATAACATAATTTTTTAATGTCTTAAAATATTTTAGAAACCTTTAGAATGGTTTTAGAAAAAAATGTGTAAAAATGATTATGTGCAAATAACTGATAACACAGAAAACTGATTTAGTAGAAACTGGAAGTAACATCGCACTGATGTGAGAAAATATTAAATTATGTTAAACCTGTCATTTAGGTGACAAACGATTGTGTATTAAAATTATTTGAAATCAACAAGATATATCTAGTTTTATGTTTCAAAATTAGTTAGAAACTATAGTGGGAGTAAATATTGTTGCTACACTAAAACCAAATAAACCAGGCAACAAACCTGATGTCTATTCGTGTTTTTATAATTTGCTCATCAGTTGTGTACTAAGCTCTTCGTAAGGAGGCTCTTGAAGCGAAATCGTATGCAGTCTACTTTCAGAAGTGGCAGAAAATATTATGAACAAGTTCTAGGATCTAACCGATTTCGTGAAAAATTACTTCCAGTAGAAAAAAAACATGAAACAGTTTCTCCAAACCTATTGTCAGCCTATGGCACGATCTAGAAAAGAAGATTAAACTTAATGTATTTAAAGAATTAATTAAAGGATATAAAATCATGTTAATAATTCAAACAAAACTTAAAAAATTGATTATGTACAAAATATATATTTTTACATCAATGTTTGAAAGTTTCTAAAATACACTTGTGTTGTCATTTTTAATTTTAAAACATCTAACCACAAGGGGAAGTACATTTTTATAATATGTACTTAATAACAGATGTATTGAATTTTTAATATAAATTAATATTCATTTCATTGTTCATGATGTATAATGATACACTTAATTCATTATTTGGTACATTATAAAAAATGCAGAGAAAAAAAATAATTAATAACATACCATAAAAATAAGTTGATAATTTATAATCAATTATATTTTTTTATTATATTTTATTAATTTTAATATAATAATTATCACATATTATAATCTCTTCGATATTAACATTCTTAATGGCATTATTTTTAGTATGCCATGCAATTTAATGTTTTGTTTAAAATTTGGACCGAGTCTACTGTTCCTAACCTCCTTCTAAAATAACCATTGCGATTAATTACATCTCATTTTAGTGTCTGTATTTAAAATCTAGAAAATTTATAAATAAAAAGCAATTTATGTTTTTATTTTTAAATAGGTACTGTCTAAATTATACGCGATCACATCACTCTTAATTAAAATGTTACAGTGTAATTTCTAAACCAAATAATTTAAGGACTTGATAATATATGGATACAATATTGATAAATGTGCTATAACAAAATTGAATATTGATTAATTGCCATTTTATTTCAACAATTTTCGTGTGGTTCTTCAATGAAAAAATATCAAAAAGTGCACAATTATTTTAATATTTTGAATACTTAATATCATATCGAGTATTTTTATTTTATTTATTAATGTTAAGCCTGGCAACTATGGTCATTAGCTGTTTGTATACGTTTATTAGGTTTATTAGTGTGGGGGATGGTACGGTTGGTGAGAATATAACCATGTGTGTGCCGATGATTTGTCACTAAAAATTCAGATGACCACCCATCCAAAAACTAGTGACACCATCCGATGCTTGCACCCAGAAACGAAACGTGACTGAATATAGCCACCGTGCCACACCAAACCACTATTTTAAGTATTGTAGCTGGCCTAAAAGATAAAACAACAACTTCCTCAATTCCCAATACAGTGATACGTTGTATAATATTATTATGTACCTATGATCGTATTATTTGTAACTAAACGTAAGCGTATTGTAAAACCACTGCTCAAATGCCTTTTACAATAAATACACAACCTAATTATTATTAATGATAAGTAAAGTTACACTTACTATCATTATAAAAAAATAATGATTATGTGGTTCATGGACTCTAGAACTACACTTGTCTTGGAATCTATCATGTACAATATAAGTGCATTCTTCAACTTTAATTTATTTTCACTAGTTAAATACAAAATGGTGTATACATTATTTTATTAAACAGGTATAAAATATTTTAACAGAATAATCAGTTTTTTTGTGCTTAAATGATAAATTGTTTTTGTTATTATTATATTTTTTTTCGTCTGCATATCACACACTTCAACTATTTTTTTTACATAGCTTAGTGTCTTTTATTTTATATCCTTTCATGAAATCCACATTAAAATTTTTAGAGAAAATTATACTTTTTAACAAAAAAAGTACCTGTATAATTCGTCAATTCTCCCAGATTTATACTATGATATACTAAAAGATTGTTAGACATAAACAATGCCTTGAATGTAAAGCCGATGTGGCTATCGCCTATGATTTTAACAGAGTTTATTTTAGAAAAGCAATTCGAAATTATCAACTTAAAAACAAGCAATAAAGACCGAATAAAAGAGTCAACAAAATTGAATGAAATGTACTTTATATTGTTTCTATCATTTATATAGGACATAGGTACAGCACCTATCCAATGTCCTCTTCACCTAAACATATTTTAACTTAATAGTTTATACTTCCTTATCCAGACCATACACAGTAAATATTATACACTTTTCATATATGATTACTATATAGATCATGGATAAAAAATATTGGAGACTGAATTTATTTTTTTTCTCTTTTCAAGGACAATCTGGGCAATAATAATATACCTAAAAAAAATACAAAACTCAGAATGTTGTTAGTATAGTTTTTTAATATGTGATTTACAGCATATATATTATGAGTCTTGAAAACAATAAAAGAATATTTTATTTCTTCTAAAGACAACTTTTATCACTTTTGTCTGACCTTAAAGTCATTGTATTAAATGTTAAACGTTTTAAAATAAACACATTTTTTTATTGTCTTTCATTCAACTTATTTTTTTAATAACAAAAACAATTATTTAAATTTGTTCATGTCACTGTCTCTATAAATCAGAAATTAAAAACAAAAATAATTATAAGTATTTACTATAGTTTCATAGTGAAAATACAATTGTTTTTTATTTTTATTGCATAATTATTATTTATTATTAATACATGATAAAAAAAAAAAAAAATGACGAACTATATTTACTAGGTTAAAAATATATACTAATGATCATTTTTTCTCCTACATGTAGTCTTATAATAGTTTGATTCCATATTGATTCATTATTTAGTACAGCTTTATTGTACACGTATTTTATATTATATTATATAATTATAATATAACAACTGAGCCAGTCTGAGTTAGCAATTAGTAAGTGAATAATTAATGTTTGGTATAAAAATATTATATGTCATAAAAATGTAAGCTGTATAATATTAAGTTATATTGATTATGTGATAAACAACTTTGATAGATTCATAGAAAAATAAATAAAAATAAAAAAAATTATAAAATAACTGAACACCAACGTCGGTCGCGATTTAATTAACATTATTTAAAATATTTAAAAAAAAATGTCGACAATTGTATTTTAATTTATACAATTCATTTACAAAATCATTCAGTCAATAAGTACACTTTACAGTTGACCAAATTTAATATAACCAAATATTTATAATATTTTGAAATATTAATCATTCAATTGCTCGAATAGCATATTTAATTATACTCGACATATTTTAATAATTAATGTGCAATTATTCTTACGATTATTTATTTACAGTATAAAATATAAATTAAAATAATGGTTTGTGTGAGTGTCAAATAACACATGTGCGAAAAACCTAACGTAATATTTTTAGACAATTAATATGAAACATTTGGCGGATGATGTAACCAACGATTAATGTTAAAGTTTGATATGGTTTTTTTACAAATTCAATTATGCTATAAAAACATTTTACCAGACATTGGTTTACGTAACGTATTCGAACGTTTAACTTAGTTTCAAAAAACATCTTTTGAACGAGAATTAACAAATAACTTCACAAGGTAACTAATAGAGATGAAAATCAATGTTATATAAAATATAATGAAAAAACTTGATCATAAATGTCAAGTATAATATATAGCATATTATGATTATGTATTTAGCTATACAGCCTATACATTTTATAGTGTACACTGTGTTGTATATTTTTCATCCGGTTCAGCGTTTGCTGAACTATGTAGGCATGTCAAATTGTTTATTTAACTAAATACATGTCCCAAAGCATCACTATAGTCGATTTTAAGTAGTTCTTACAGTTTTAATGAAGCTAAAAGAAAATAGTAGGAAATTGTCCCAAATACAGTAATTTATTATTAGTAATATCACCAAGTTTCCGTTTAAAATAGTATTAAAAAGTTGCTAAGTATATGGTATTTCCAACAAATCTGGATTCACAAAAATACAAAAATAAATAAACAACAACCACGTTTACCTCAAAATAGGGGTCAGATAATTTTGGAAATGGGAGGGATAAGGCTGATTTTTTAACTTTCAAATTAATCATTAAAAACATGATTTAATATTTATACATCAATTTATTAATTAAAAGCATAAACCAAAGTAACATTTGTACCTAAATTAGTAAATTGTTTTCCGTCAGTTTATCTAATACTTCACTTGTTATTATATTTAGAGCCCTACATTGAACGGTCATTGTAACCAAGCTATCAAACAACTACAG
This sequence comes from Aulacorthum solani, assembly GCA_008528875.1. NCBI lineage: Eukaryota > Metazoa > Arthropoda > Insecta > Hemiptera > Aphididae > Aulacorthum > Aulacorthum solani. The sequence goes on from PVMI01013849.1 coordinate 11,717, forward strand.
AATAATAAAATAATTACAACATTTTTAAATATCGAAGTTTCAAATCAACGCTTTGTACATATTTTTGATTTATCGATAAAATAAATGAAAAAAAACCTAAAAAGTTGTAGTTTATAGCTATAGTTTGTGATACAAATGTTTTAAATTCAGCTGTTCATTAAATACTTGTATAATTTTATACAAAAATTTTTGGCCTAAACCACATTGAATAGGTACAGTACCTATTTACCTTTACAACAGCTCTACATTTTTAGTTTTTTTAATCGGAAAAAATAATGTTATCATAATAAATGAAAGAAACAGTAATATTATTATTCAAATTATTTTCCGTATAGAAATATCAATAATACATAACATTATAATAAAAAAATAGCCGTTAGGAGTCTGTATATCCCCTTTGTCCCCCCCCCACTGATGGACTACCCTTGCAGTGTCACACGTACACACATGCACACGTGCACGCTACTGCTTCTGTCCAGAGCTCGTGTACAAGTTCAACCCTTTGCGCTGACCATGGTATACCTGCCTATACAAATAATAACAATGAAATGGTTGCCAACTAGGGTAGTTTCTTATAATGCACTCTCACCAACGCGGTGGTATCGCAGACTCTCGGGGTTATTACTCCCGTAGGCTATTGGCAAGGGCAAGCGGGGGCAAAACGCGCGTGCGTCGTGGCGGCGGTGGCGACGACACGTCATATTTTCGGTTTTTTATTTTTCCCCCGTGCTCGGAACCACGAGTCCCCGATCGTCGGTATGGAAATGAACCGTATTTCGAGGTTTAATACCGTTTTTGGCATCACTCGGATACCGTACGCTTATTATACACTGTACGATGGTCGTCGCATAATGTATAATACAGCAGCGTGCGTGTCGTCCGGGTGCATTATAATATTATTATTATTTTTTACTACCGTGTCGCACGATCACCGACGGCCAAACGCTGGGTAATATATACGTTTACGACCGCGTTGCCACGGGTTACCGCACACCGGGTATACAAAACGATGTGACGCCGGCGTGTGACTGTAAACGCCGGCGATACAGTCGCCGGCGCGCGCGCGCGCACTTGAAAAACCTTGAAAAACCGTACACAGAGCTGCTGCGTACCTACGTGTATAGTTATATGTAAATTCAATATGTATATACACACATATATAGCGTCTCCCACGTGGAATAATACGCCGGCTACCTTTTTTTTTCGTCCAGATTTTTACGAATAAAAAGTACAACAATGTTTTTAAAATGTTTTTAGGCCCCGACTATCCTCCCCCCACTTTCAGAACCACGTGGAAGGGAGGGGAAGGTGCTCGATGCAACCCCCCCCGCCTTAGGTTTTGTATCATATTATTTGCTGTATATTCCTATACCTACTATATTATTATGATCACGCCGAATAGCAATAATATAAAATACCAATTTTTACGACGGTAAGTACTTCTTTCTCTCAGCTACCCGACCACGTTTACCCGACCACCCAAAACTCATATTTGAAGATGGATGATTTCGACTAACCTGTTGTCATCGTGATCTTGGACCGGGCACGGTTAGAACTTTGGCCGTTGCTGGTGCTGATGCTGTTCCGCTTCTAGCTGCTGCAGCTCGCGACCGATCCCGATCCCGACGTGCTGCCCCGCACCGACCGCGACCGTCTGTCGACTCGCTCGTGTGCCGCGGAAGCTGTCGCTATGATATTTTATTTATCTGTATGTCGTTTGGACGTCACACGCCGTTTATAGCAAACTTATGCACTCGCGGCAAACCGTCAAAAAGATTTTTCTAATGGTGTGATAAGTATGATATAGTATATAATATAATGCCTAGGTATCGTACTTTCAGCAGTTAAATACCCTATTTTGTATTACTTCCGGTGAGCTGGACGAATGAACAAACGAGAGCGTCAAACAATATTGTGCTCTCTGTGCGTCGTCTACTATGTGTGTGTTGTTATTGTTGTGATTATTTGTATTATTATTATTATTATTATTATTATTGTTATTGTTATTGTTATTATCATTCGCACCGGACGACGGTGGCGGTGGCGGCGGCGGATTGGAAGAGCATGCGCGCGCGTGTGTCGGGAGGTCTGGACGACCGGAGCACTGCTACTGCGATCGGCGGCGGCGCGCTCGCTCGGTACGGTGTCGGTTTGCCGGCGAAGCCGAGCCGCCGCCACCGCCGCCGCGCGACCCACAGACGACCTTCGTGCTTGGCCGGCTTCGATCCAGATGGTGTTGGTGCGCCGCTCAGCGACGGCCGCGGCGTTGCCACGTGACGAGATACAAAATATCCTCGGCCGCCGACGCCGCCCAAGTTGCCTCCACCGCCGCCGCTTTTTTCACATCCTGTCCGCCGCCAGTATTTATACGGTGACCGGCGCTCCGTCGCCTCCTCATCCCCCTCCACGCCACCGCCACCCGCCCCGCCGTCGCGCGAGTTTGTCATAATAATAATAATATAGAGTGTATGTATATACTTTTATTGTAATTTTCCACTCTCACCGGTAGCTCGTGTGGGTTTACATATCTTGGGTCCGCGACTTTGGTGTTTTCTCTCTTCTTTCCCTCTCTCTATTCGTTCGTCCTCTCTCCCCTCTCGTTATCCACTATCTCTCTCTCCGTCTCTCGTGTTTCTCCCGTTTTCATCTCTCCGTCTCTCACTACAATTCATGGTTCCACAGCGCCACATCATGTCTCAAAGTTCCCAAGATTACGAGTTCTCTGTTTTCTTGCTTCCTTTCTGCTCGCTGCATTTTTCTTCGTAGAGTTTCCGCCGCTCCGAAGAGCAGCCGTTCGTAACGATGATAATATTATCGTACACTGCAACGCAGTCCCCATGCACTATGCGCGCATGTAATAAGTAATAACTGCCTACATAATGTAATAATTGGCCGTTGCACACAAAATGATTGTGTATACGTGTCGTGGTCGACGGCGATACTTTCTATATCCACCGAATCACAATTATATTTCGTCCGCCATCACAGGACTCGAAACACAATAATAATTGTATACGTTGCCATGTATGTACTTCTATACGTCCGTCCACTAGTGCACTGCACGATGTGCCTATTAGCTATTACCTGTTGAAGTATAGTTATTTTATAAAACATCGTTGTAAAGCCGAGACGTGCGACTGCTGGAGCAGCTATAATAATTTGTATTGCACCAAAACCTGACGAGAGTTGCAGTGCTCGTTCTGCTCATCGAGTGTATTTATAAGTCACATGTGTTTACGTGTCGACACACAACTTTGACGCATTTTAAAAACTTAACGATCCATATGTTTATCACAACATGCCGTGGTCTATGGCTGTATAGCACAAGCTCAAACTTGGTTCCTCGGCACCTATGTCCTATATG
>PVMI01013886.1:0-10626 GCA_008528875.1 Aulacorthum solani
TGAATATAATTTTGGTCAAAAATAATGTGAAAGAAAATGGAAACCAACCTTTTTTTTTTTTTTTTAGGACAGTGGAGGAAAACGGTATCTCATTTTTGGAGGGAAATGGTCCCGCCTATGGTAACTAAGACCGTAAGAGTTTCCTGTCATTTACCTGTTGTACCCGTCACGATGACTGTGATGAATTTCTGGAAACGTATTGCTCTGCATTGGCAGTAGAAGCCGATGCCAGGTCGCTGTCAGCTGGACCTAAAAATCAGCAAAACACAAACACACGAACCACTTATAAAGAATTGATTGTCACGGACCTACATGACTGTGTTTGATACGAACAGGTGTGGGATACTCAAGAATGGCGAGATTAGGAAATTTGGTTGATCCGAAATCGGTTGCTGGTTCTCCTTGGTGACCTTTACCGGAATAATGTGCACTTTCAATGATTTATTGTGCTCATCGTGACGGACATAATTTATTAACACGTGTGATGGATCCTCCACACGAACCACCAGCTATCGTGTGCGAATCGCGTGTCATGGTGTTTCTGTTGATATTTTTCTGTTTGATTTTGAGACCTTTCGTTGCAGATCACCAGCGTCGGTCCTGTCGGTTTTCGTGAATATAATAACAAGAGTAGCACATACAAAAGTTAAAATCAACATATAAGGTTTAATACTAAATTAGTCAATTACATATTTATGATCATTGCTCGATGTTGACATCTTATTCAAAAACTATTTTCTTAAATGTTTCTAATATGACATTGACCACGGTAGAACGGATTCTATGGTTAATAATAAAAATTCGTTACTACGATGTATTTGTTGCAGATAATGTTGCTTTAAATATGAATCCCCTGTACTTAAGAATATTGTAAAAATATGGACATGCACCAATCATATTTTAAGAACCAATTACATCACATTTATAAATATATGAGATATAATCTATAGAAGTTTTCTTTTAAAAATGATACTGTCTATGTCTACTGATTAAGTATTATTTACATTATAACGTAATATTATATGAATAGATTGTATATTATCTTAATCAAAATTTATTGATATACACAGTGGGTGATAATATTATTTTGTATGTTGAGGTTAGGTTAAGAAACGGAAAATTCGGTGACCTCTCAAAATCTGCTCAGTATTCTTCAAAACTTCAAACAATGAAAATCATACGTTAATTTAGTATAAATGAATATCAGTTGAATCAGGTTAAGCTAAATACCTCTTCATTAACACACTTAGGAAATAAAAAAATAAACATTATTTAGATAATCAAATCTGGTGATATGTATATACTAATTTATATGTGTGGACAAATTGGAAGTGGAAAGATAATAATATAGGTAGCATATTATATTTTGCACTTCACTAAATCAAATTAGTAGATACTCTACAGTACAAGGACAATAAAATAATTGAACATATTGTGATAAAATCAATAGTTTCAGCAATGGACTCTTTATTGAGAGAAGAACTGCCAGAAATTGTGAGTAATGGTGCTTTTGGAAAAAATCTTAAATATGTCTCATTTGATTTGGATGAGGACCAAATCGCACAGGATCAGTACATGTCCACAGTAATATTTGGAACAGTCACTACATCTGACGAAACACAAAATCGTGTTGTGATCAAGTTAAAACTTCGAGATGAAATCATAAGAGCTAAGTTTAAAATCGACATTCAATTTCACAACGAAATTACTATGTATGAAAAAGTTATACCATTCCTATTTGAATGCCATCGCTCTATGGCAGGTGTCGAGGACTGGCCCACATTGGCTAGATTTTTTTTCGGCCGTAATAAATGCGGTGAATTTGCTGAAAATGATTTAATAGTATTGGAGAACCTTGCTCCTTTGGGATTCCGATTGAGCGAAGCACGTCCATTCCTTGACTATGATCACCTTGTAGCTGCATTCCGATCAATAGCCAAGTGAGTAAACATATTATTAATTTGAAAGAAAAACAAATTCGATTGTACGTAAAAATACTGAAGTCTGAAATGATCACTTTATTGTATTTGGTTCAAATATGTGACAGTTTTATATATTTTTTGATTACGTTCAAATGCTCAAATGTTCAATATACAAAATATCTTAGTAGAGTTGTCACAATAATATTATTATATACAAATAAATACAATATTTTATACATTTTTAGAACAATCAAAGTTTTTTCTTTGAACAAGAAATTGTATTATAACGATCTGTACATTTTTAGTTACATTTTTAGTTACATTCAAATATTATTTGATACCAATACAAATCAACTATTTATTTATCATTGAAAATATGATCTATTTGTTTTATTTTCAGATTTCATGGGTTGTCATACACAGCAAAACACAGAAACCCAGATCGCTTTCAAGAAATCATTATGGATATCCGAGATACACAGTTTGACGCCAATGGTCAATGGATATTTAAGAGCAACGCAATAAGTAAATTTGGTAAGCGAGGACTCGATCGACTGATTGAACGTAGCGGTGACCTTTACCTAGACAACGAGCACTTGCGACGACTTAAGATACTTTTTGCCGATGAAGAAAACTCGCTAAAACGTGTGCGCGTTCCCCAAGAACCGTTTTCCGTAATTTGTCACGGGGACTTCAACCGCAACAATGTACTGTTCCGGTACAACGAGGCGGGACTTCCGGTAGATGTGTTGCTGTTTGATTTCGGAACTCCTCGTTACGGGTCTCCGGTGTTCGATTTGTCGTTTTTCTTGTACATGAACACCACGCAAAAGGTACGTGAAAGTCGGTTGGGCGATTTACTAAACGCGTACTGCTCGACTTTAGCCGAAACTGTACCGTCTGGTGTCCGAGTGCCAAGCAGGGCCGATCTGGACTCCGAAATGGCCAAGTGTGCTTATTATGGCTTTGTACATGCATCATATTTCTTACCCCATGAAGTGGAAACGAATGTCATTCATAAAGAGAATATGACCGATGAAGAAATTATAGAATGGTTATTACAGGTGGGTGGTGATACTGGAACGGATAAAGTAGCTGACTTAGTCCAACACATCGTTGATATGGGATACACGAATGTATTACGTAGTTAACTGTTTTTTGGTACTAATCACAATAATGTAATTGTATGTTACTTTGGTGTTCACTTAAAGATAATAACATTGTTTTTTTTTTTTTATAACTAAAATGTATTACTATTATTAATGTTCGCGTTAACGTAGTTGCCTATATATATATATATCAATATTATCATATTTTACATAGTATGTCCTTGTTTAAACTACTGCCTTTTATATTCTATGGTTTCATTTATGTTATTCTTTTGATTAATAATTATTACCATTGGTCATTATTGCTACACTATTAACAACAGACGTTTTAGCTAGAGACATATTTTATCATAATCTCTTACATTATATTTGCTCATTGTTTTGTAACATCTTTTATGATCGGTTAATATAACTTGTAACTAATTTTTATGTTGTTTTGATGTTCAGTCAAAGCTAATTATAAGTACCTTCTATGATTATTTACATTATTCCTATTATTTTAATTCATACTATTAATCATTATGTTGGCGTAAGTATAGGTATAAAATATAAATACCTAAATCACATACAACCTCGAGTTTAAATATAGTCCTTGCCAATGAAATTAATGTGCTGAAAATACAGAGCCGATTCTATAATATGGTTAATTTACTTTTAACTGTCTAGCGCCTCATGGTAATATCGTTCAAATGTAAAAATGAAGCCGAATCTTATAATATTATATTTTTAAGTTGGTTACCGATGAGTTATGTGATCATCATTGAATGTAGTGGAAAAAAAAATACTTATAATAATAAAAGCATAGAAAACAGGTAAATGTTGTTGACACCGTTCAATTCTACTATGAGCTTAAATATCTATTATTAACACTATGATGTATTAAAACACAAACAGGCACTGTATAGAAATTTTCTTTGACATTATACAGAGTGGGACAGCATATTTCATAGTTTTGTGGTGTTATCCTAATGAACTCAAAAACTATAAAAGCCAATGTTTTGAGGACAATTTATTTTTCAAAATTTTTTTTATCATTATCTAATATTTAAAAATACAGCTTCAAATTGATAAAAATAAAAAAAATTTAACCATCACACTTAGTAAATTTTGAAATCTGGTAATTACAGTAACATTCAATACGGTGTATGCACTATGCATGTCAAATGAAGTGTTAGATAATAATATAAATAATATAGTTAATTGCACTATGTCATAACTGATATTAATTAGTACCTACTCAACTGCACTAGAACTAAGAAAGTTGAGCACACGTGAACAAATCGATCACTTTAACGATGGAGTTATTATTGCAAGAACTGCCCGAAATTGTAAGCAATGGGGCGTTTGGAAAAAACCTCAAATACGTTTCATTCGAATTAAATAATAAACAAATTGAGCAGGATCAATATATGTCAACAGCGTATTATTTGGTACAGTCACCACATCTGATAAATCACAGTATAGTGTTGTGATCAAGTTAAAGCTTCGGGATGAAAAAATGAGGGTGATTCGTAAAATCGACTTTCAATTCCACAACGAAATTACTATATATGAAACAATTATACCATTTCTATTTGAATGCCACCGTCTATGGCCGCTGGTTTCGCCAGTCCCGCAGTTTCTTGATTTTTTTACGGTCGTAATAAATGCGGTGAGTTTGTTGAAAAAGATTTAATAATATTGGAAAACGTCAATCCTCTGGGATTTCGATTGAGCAAAAACCTTCTGTTCCTCGACCATGATCACCTTGTAATTGCGTTACAAGCATTGGCCAGGTAAGTTAACATAATAATACTTTGGAATAAAAACAAATTCAATTAATGTCCTTAAAAAATATTGATATCTGAAATTTTCACTTTGTTTATAAAAAATTAGACAGGTTGTACGTTTTTAATGACACTAAATTGCACGTTTGTTTATTATTTAACTTGAATGATGTCTGACTATATTCAAGGAACTTCAATAAAGAAGGAATAATACAATTTTGAAATAGTTCAAAAACTAATACCATTTAATACCGAGGTACTGTATTAATATATAATTATTAGATTTACTTTTAGGTTTCATGGGTTTTCATACATAGCGAAGACCAAAGACTCCGATCACTTACGAAAAATTGTCATAGACATTCATGACACCTAGTTTGACGTAGACGGATAGTGGAAATTTAAGAATAATGCTTTATTTAGATTTGGTAAGCGAGGAGTCGACCAACTGCTTCATCGCAGTGGTGACCTTTATCGGGATAACAAGAACTTGCGACGATTTAAAGAGCTCGCTGAAGACGGACACAACTCACTGAGACGTGCGCTGGTTCCTCGGGAACCGTTTTCTGTCGTGTGCCAAGAGGACTTCAACCGCAACAATATGTTGTTCCGGTACGACGAGGAAGGACTTCCGGTCGATGTGTTGCTGTTTGATTTCGGGACGCCCAACTACGGTTCACCAGCGTTGGATCCTTCATTTTTCTTGTACATGAACACGACCCAAAGCTTGCATGAAAGTCGATGGGATGACTTACTGAACGTGTACTGCTCGACGTTGGCGGAATTCATACCTTTCGGTGTTCGAGTGCCAAACAAGGCTGAACTGGACTCAGAAATGGCTAAGAGTGCCTTATTTGGATTTGCACATGCATCATTTTTCTTACCCTATCAGTTAGAATCTGATGTCATTTTTAATGAGGGAATGAATGATGAAGACATTTTGGAGTGGTTGTTACAGCTGAGTAGTGACAATATGTCGGATTTAGTAGTTAGCATGGCACAACACATCGTCGACATGAAATACACAAACCTGTGACCTGGCTTTTAGTTTGTTCATTATTTTTTTTTACTGATCGCCAAAACCTTTATTGCATGTATTCTTGATATTCTATTATAGCTGTTAATAAGTACCTACTATGATAATTTTACTTTGTGATATTATTTTAATTAATACTATTAATCTTTGTGTTGACGTGTAAGTATATAGCTATAAAATATAAATACATCACATTTGACCTCGAGTTATTAGAAACGCCGTCGAGTTTATTGTATCTATTAGGCTGGGTGTCTGTAAGTGTGTATGAGAAACAGTACGTGGGTTAGCGACAATTGGTGTACAGGCACAGTGTATTTTTAATTTTTAGTCTGGGTAGTATTTTAATTAATATTTTAATAAATGATTTCATCGTATATTAATTGTTTACTGATTAATTTGATGTAGTTACTGTACCTTGTTAATTGTTCTCATAATATTATGATCTGAAAACGATAAAATATTGGTCGTGTTGAGGACCAAAGACATGTTTAGTGTAACAATTTTTTTGACCCTTAGGAAACCTTACTTAAACCAGTTACTTTTGATTTTTTAACTAGAGCTTTAAAAATGACTGTTTTAATTCAACTTTAATGTATAAAATTATAATGCTAACATTTTAATCATCTCCTAAATTAGTTAATTTTAGATTTATAAACGATATCGACATACCTACATGCTAATATTGTGATATATTATTCTAATCTAACATTAGACTTGTGATAGAACGGAGTTTATTGTTTAGAACTGTATATACGTAATACCTACATACTTTACTACTTACAGTGACTGGATTACCTCCTTGTTTTGTTATTTCAAGTTAGTTTTATGATAGAGTACTGATTAGTTTTGAGATAATAATTTAATATAGTGGATTAAATCACATATAATTATAAATCCATGACAAACAATGACACACATTATTTATCTACTTTACAGCTAAACAAATAAATATTAGTAAAATTAAAAATTATTTTTTTAGAGATAAGAAGTAAAATTATTAATATAAGTATTTTATATTATAAATAAATAAAATAAATATTTTTTTTAATATTTCGCACACATTGAGTAATGATATAATATGTTAGCAACTATCCATACAATCACAAAAATATATTAATTTGTATGTATTATGTAACGGTCGGTATACTTCAATATAGAGAAAATAAGAATAAATAATAAAAATAAATAATAGTCAGTTAGAAATTAATGAAAATATGTTATTAAAAATGCTATAAATATTTTAACGGGAAAAATGTATGTTAAAGAGCGGTTGAGCATAAATAATTGGTAAAAATTGACACCAATATGTTATTTTTGTTGATTTTAACTACCTATACTGATAAGAGACAATCATATTAAATATTAATACAAATCTTATAAGTGGTTTTTGAGACGGAGTTTCAAGATACTTATTATGCGTTCTTAAGTTTTTATTTTATTAAAATTGAACTAAGTTATCAGTATTCATTAATATAACATTTGGATAAGACGTATTTTATTGCAACAATCCATTATATTAGTCATGGAGTTTGTCGTTGAAAAAGAATTAAAGGAAATTGTCGAGGAAGGCGCGTTTGGGAAAAATTGTAACTTAGTGTCATTAAAATTACATAATTATAATTGTACGGATGGAGACAAGGAATGGTGTTACGAACAAATATATTGTGTTCTTACAACATCGGACGGATCACATTATAGCATAATGATCAAGTTAAAAGTTCAAGACTTTGAATTTCGTGAATGTTTTGATATTGACATACTTTTCCATAACGAATTAATTTTTTATGAAAAAATCTTACCGTTCTTATTAGAGTGCCGTGGACCAACAGTTGATGATGCAAATACCTTTTTTGTACCACGTTATTTTTATGGTCGTAATAATTGCAGTGAACTTATGCCAAATGATTTGATTGTTATCGAAAATGTTCGTGCTTTAGGATATTGTTTATGTAACGACAAAGTGTTCTTGGACAACGACCATTTGACAGTCTCACTTCAGACAATAGCAAAGTAAGTTCACCTGAATTATTTAAAACATTTATTATTCAGCTCATAAAATCATTTTTTTGGTGATTGAAGTATATATTTTATGACCTAAAACAAAAAAATAGAAATAGAAATATGTAATAAAGAATAATGATTATAATATCCCAATCTTTGGCAATATAATATACACAATCCTATTTCAATAAATTATAATAAAATAAATTTCGGTGAATTATTTAATATTATTGAGACATTAAACTAGTTAATGCATTCAAATCAATTATATTTACATTGTTTCCATGTTTTCAAATAATATTATTGATTTGAACAAAAAACAAAATTTCTTAATTTTAGTTTATAACAATATATAGGTATTGAATATTTGGATAATATGCATCTAATAACTATTTTCCTATAGACTTTATAGAACAACTACTTTAATATTATACTATTAGTCAATTATTTTCTTTTGGTCACATGTTAAATTGAATTTTTTGTATAATGTTGTTACATATAGTCATACAGATATTTATATATTTTATTTATAATAATTTTGACATTCTATAATTTATTATTGTTATTACCTTATTTAGTCCATAACATAGTAGGTGTACGCGGGTTCTTTGTGAAAATCACTTAAAATAAGTGTGTATTTTTGTAATAGTTTTCATTAGACTTTTAGAAAATAAAAATGCAAGTAGGTAATAGTGAAATGTTGGACGTTCGTACGGTTAGTATTTTTTGAATCATAACAAAATAACCATAATCGTATGAAGAAAAATGTTCTATTTAATTACTAATTTAATTTAATTTGACATTAGGTCTCATGGACTGTCTTATACTGCCAAGCACAAAGACCCTGTCAGATTCCGGGACACCATCGCCTGTATCAAAGAAACACAGTTAAACACTCAAATGATGACGGAGAATGACCAGTTGAAGACTTTCGGCGAACGAGGTATGAATCGGCTTTTGGAACGGGACGGGGACAGGTACCGAGACCACCCGCACATACGCCGCTTGAACGAGCTGTTCGATGATGGGAAGAACACCATGACGCAGACATTAAGCGTTCGTGAACCATTTTCCGTCATATGCCACTTCGATTACCACCGCGACACTCTGATGTTCCAGTACGACGAGTGCGGACGTCCGTCTGACGCTCTGACCATAGACTTTGTAATGTCACACTACGGGTCACCCGCGTTGGACCTGTCGTCGTTCCTGTACACGTCCACCTCGCAGCAGACGCGGGAGTCGCACTGGGACTACTTGTTGGATACCTACTGCACCGCCCTGGCCAAGTCCGTCCCGCCCGGCGTCCGTGTCCCCAATCGAGCCGAAATTGATGCCGAGATGGCCGCGACCGCCGTGAACGGGTTGGCCAAAGCGCTGACCGGAGTGCCGTATTTTCTGCGCTCCAGGACCGATGAACTGGATTCGTTGGCGACGAGCGACGATCCGATGGAATACTTCCTGGCGATGGGCGGTGACGTGGCGACCGAATACTTAGCCGACATTGTGCAGCACATAGTCGACATGGGCTACACGGATGTGGGACGTCACTCGCAGTCTGATCCAGTTTAGAATTTAAAATCAAAGTGCAGTCAGCCCCCACATGGGTAGTAGTTGAGCCAATTCGAGCGTTTCGTACCTTGTGTTGTACCTACACACTTTTAGATCGTTTACACGCAACTATAATGTGTAAATGATTGGACTAATTTATGCTCATCCCATTGTTTGAAGTGTCCTGGAAGTCGAATGCAATTGTGTACAAATTGTAAGCCTACTTTATTGTTCTATGCTGTATGGATATAAGATAAAACTAGGTGTATTGCCACTGTAATGTTACAATCGTATATCTAAATATCTTAATATAAAGTATTTATATTATATTAAATTATTTTAAGCGTGTTGAGTTAGCTGCATACATCATGTATTCAAAGTTCTTTTTTTACAAAGTAAATTATAATAATTTAAAAAAATCATTCTGCTTAAAATCTATGAATATATATAAACATATTAACCTGATTTGTAGTAAAGCTGTTCGTAACTCAGGATTTCTGAAAATAAATTTCCCTGAATTTAACAATTCTAATATTGTCTTATACTTATCTCTTGTTAGACTTATTCTTGAATTAGGCTCGACTATCGGGAATTAAACTGAACTTAGTCATATAAATACACTCGAGAAAATTCAAAGACGATTTCTTCATAATATTATTACTCATAAAATCGGTTTGGATAGTAAACCAGTAAGTGATGTTGCGATAATTTCGTTTGATACAGTCCACTTAACCGTATGCTAAGCTCTTGTAACAACATCTCAAATTTTAATTTTTTTCTCTGGTAATTTTAACAAACCGACGATATTTATTCACTAAGTATAACCACTAGTTTTAATTTTTTTCTATATTACATTATTTAATTTAATGTATTTTGGAATCATTATATTATATATTAATATCATCGTGTGTCACTACTATATACTGTCAACTTAATTCTAGGCACTCCGTACTTTTTATTAATGTATGCTTATATATCGTGTACTTCAAAACCCTTCAAATGTGCCACTTACTAAATAAATAAATAAAATAAAAATATAAACATTGCTGTTTTTGAGATCTTTCTTCTCGTGGTTTTGCATTTTAGGAGATCATGTTGATGACTTTAAGAAATAAGAAATGGGTCTTTGTGTTTTTAGTTTAAGTTCATAAATATTATTTTTATTTTTATGATTTTATTTTATAAAGATACCTATATATAAATTAAATTCTGAAATGCAAGTATAATTTATGATATATTTC
>PVMI01013903.1:180-11126 GCA_008528875.1 Aulacorthum solani
AATTTTGTGCTTTAATATAATAACAGTTATACTTACTCAATAATGAGGTACCTAAACTTGGAATCTACTGTACAGCAAAAACACTTTCAGTACACAGCACAAACGTTTTCAGTATTATTATTATTTGTTTATTATATTTACTATTATAGTATTATAATATTAATTATTGTATTTGATATTTATTATTTATGAACTTCAATAATTTATATTTTGTAATTCCCAATGTTTTTCTAAAATCCTTTTCTAATCACTTGAGTAGTATAAGGATATATTCCAAAACAAAACTTGGGCATATTATTCAAAAAATGCTGGTAATGCTATATAGTATTATAATCAATGGCAAAAATTTTCAAAAAAAATATAATTTACCATAATATTTGAGAAGAACAATGTTGATAACACTCACTAATGACGTCATGGATCCGGAGTATTTTCCTACGACGATACATTCGTTTTTTATGGGAATGGGATCCCATACGTACGCAGCGTGATCGTCAATCCACCGCAGAGAGATTGCCTACCTGAATATACTGCTTGTACTTCACGTAAACAAGTGAACGGGACCAGCTGGTAATACATAAAAAATAACAATTAACTTACAATTTATTTACTGATTTTTAAGTAGCTAAAGTTTCAATTGTGTCATTTAAATTTAAAATTTTTGTTAAATTAGCTTCTATATTAAGGAGTGCTAATTATATTTAAGTCAATTCTCTCCAATGAATGAACTTAAACACATTTTGACCCATTTTATTTTGGACAATATCATACTAGTATTCTTAGCGCAAAATCAATTTAAACAGTAAACATACATTTCAAGTTTTAACCAAACTATTCCGTTTTATTAATACCAGCATGGCAGCATACATTATGAAAACTTTTAGGCACAATTTTAGTCGTCTTCTGAAAGGTTTTTAAATGTACCCTAAAGTGAATGCACTTATTTAGCTATGATACTTCTAAATCATCCGAATTATGGGATTGAAGTGTACTTTCTGAAGTATTGTTGAAGCATAGTAGTATGTATTTGTATGTTCACAGTTCGTTTTTCAGCGGTAAAATGTTTGGTTCAAGCAGGAATTACCTCCTCAGACGATACAGATTTTCCGTATCACACATTACGATGATTTCACACTCAGTGTCCACCTCATTTGCGCCTCACACAAAAATATTTACCGTGTACACAAAACAATATTTTTCATTCACGTTGATTACACTGATGTTTTTTTTTTAATTTGATAAACAAATTATCAATTATTAAATAATTTATTTTTATATTTGAATTTATACTTTTAAACTACTAATTTTTATAAATTGTTAGTGACTTGGAAAACACTATTTGAATAAACAACAGATCATTAGTAACTGAATAATAAAAAAAATGAGTAGCTTAAAAGTATAAATTCAAATATAAAAACAAATTATTTAATGATTGATGGTTTGTTTATCAAATTGAAAAAAAAACATCGTCACCGACGTGAATGAAAAATGCAGTTTTGTGTACACGGTAAATATTTTTGTGTAAGGCGCAAATAGGTGGACACTGAGTGTGAAATCACCGTGATGTGTGATACGGCAAATCTATGTCGTCTAAACGGAACATTCCGGGTTGAACAAAACATTTTACCGTGGAAAAACGAACTGTGAACATACAAATACATACTACTTAGCATTCCTGCACAACTCTATGCTGGGGATGAATGTATTAGACAAATACTGATAGTCATCGAAAAGTTTTGTTGCGTAGCAAAAAATCAACATTATATAATATATATTATATTATTATTATAAATTATCAAATTATCATAAGCAAAAGCTATTATTTAATACTTATTTCTACCCTGAAAAATTTGCCTCTTGGAGCATTTCTCCCTTTTGTCCCCTTGCCCCCTCCAATAAATGGGTACAGTTTGCCACCCTCCTTAAAATTATCTGTGTATAGTACTGATTGCATGTCACTGAAAACATCATTATCTAAAAATAACTATTGCAGTGTTTTTAGAGGACTGCGGCGACGCGACGGCCACTACTAAGTATTATTATTTTGAATCTAGTTAGGGGTTTTTAACGAAATCGGTGGTGGTATGCGGCGTGTCGTCGTCGGTGGCGGCGGCGCACATGTACACAAGGGGCTCGTTTGTAACTGTGCGTGTGTGCATGCGTGCGTGCGTGCGTGTGGGTGCGTGCACGCAAGAGTGAGTGAAAAAAATAGAAAGAGAGAGTGAAATAGACTGTGAGACGGAAAGACAATAATAATATTTTTGATGTATAATAATATATTATGTGACTGTGGTGGGGCAGGGAGAAATACGCAGATCGCCGGCGCCGCCAACCGTCCGGTCACCCGTCGACTCGTCTATCGTTTTACAGTCGGCTGTAAACGCGTCCGACGAAGACGTGCACGGTAACACGCTGATCGCTACGCAGCCACCGACGACCCGATCGTCGACACCACTACGAGCCAGACCGGCGCAGCCACCGCCCACCGCACCACCATCACGGCGGCAAACGTACGGGCGATCCGCGGCTGCGGTGGTGGCTGCTCCATCGCGATGCCACCGCTGCAGCCGGCTGCACTGCTGGCTATGCTGGTGCTGCTGACCGCCGCCCGCGATGGACTTGCAGCTCCCGACATCACCATGTCCATACACAGCGACACAGCTGGCAGTGGAACACCAAGCTCATTCACGGTCAATCAGGTCAGTAGTTAAGGGGTGACTATAGGATAATTGGCAATTGCTGACCATGGCCAGGGGCCTATCTAATATTCGTAAAACGCTTTTATTGTTGCACTTGTTGTAATAATATTAGTTTCTTTGGTGAAACATTATTCGTTACTATGAATGGGTAAATAATATTATATTAATAATCCTTGCAACATGAAAGACATGTTCATGATCCTAACGAGGAAAATTCAAATTACTCTGTGGACAATTATCAGAAATTTCTTTTACAGTTTTTCGGTATGGTGTATTTTATTGTATAGTATATTATATTTGTAGACATTATAGCTCGAAATACGAGACTTCTAAATGTTTAATTATCTCATTCGGTAATCTGTACAAAATGCCCGAGAAAAATATCACCATAAACAAATTTAATTTAATTAAAAGTGAAAAAGTGAAATTTATATGGATGACAGTAATAATTTCGCAAAACATGGTACCTGACACCTATAAATGTTTATCAATTATTATCCTTTAGGCTCTTTTAAATATCTACCTACACATTTTTCTAAAATCAATCGACATTTAAAATTTTACCAAAAAAGTCATAACTTGGTAGGATCATATAATATTAATGTAAACTAATACTGAAAACAACCAAATTCTAACGATTGTCCTTAACATAAGATTACAGTTTTCAAGTTTTCCTAGTCAGTTTTTACTTTTGGGGAACCACCCATTTTTTTTTATAAAATCATAAATATATAATATTATAAATTATTAATATATAGCATCTCCTCTACTACATGGACATTTCTGTGAATACCATTGCGCCGCCGGCTGCCGGCTGCCGCCAATACGCGTATCTCTTCTGAATTCTGGAAACTATTTTTTATTCTCGTTGTTTCAATAGTTAATAGTTTGATATGACTTCCTATTAGTATTTTTCTCAAAATTACGCCTATTTTGTTCATTAAAATATAGATAAAGTAGAAGCTACGTTACAATAAAATAAAACGCAAATGATTAAATAATAAATGCACAATGCACAATTACTTTGATAAAAATCATAGTTATTAACCTATAACCTAACATCATAAAACAGTTTTATTTCTATGAATAGATTAGCATTTTATTTTAGTTACTTTTGTCACTTTAAATAAGTTTACAGCGTACACGTTTAATGACAATTTATTTATGTGCTTCCAACTGCCAAAAAATAAAAAAATAAAAATGTTCCCTTGGCTTGTATCCACAGTGAACTTTTGTAGAGGTTCAATACATTTTGATGAGGAAGAACGTTTGATATAAATCATAACAATTTAACACATTTGCAATAAGAATAAAATATAAACTAATAATTTTGGCCAGTTTGGGATGTAAATATGTAATTTTAATGATTGTTATAAATTATAATGGAAATTCGCATAATATAGGTAATATGTATGTAGGAACCAGGTAAATTATGGTGGTTAATGGCATATGCTTAGCATATTATGCTTACTTAAACTTAATGATACAATAATATATTTGAAATTATTTCTAGTACACCTATATAAATGTGAAAATAAGAAACTTTGATTGATTTAAGAGTAAAATAGCCGATAACAAAAAATGTTGAGAATTATATTTTTGAAGGGGTCTAACTTAAAAGTTTGTCTAAACATTGTCTTGGAACAATTTAATATTCATTTAAAATTGTAAAAAAATATTTTTATCTTTTAAGTCGATATAAGGAAGATAATAATAAAATATATAACTGATGTCAAACTATCAAAAATATTATTCTCTAAAAAATGTTTAATAGGAAATTTTACTCTAAGATTACCTACTTAAAAAATCATTAAAAATCTATTTTAAATGCATTTTATATAAGTTGTGCTTGATTGAGTGTATCTCGGAAAAACAAAAAAATATATTGACATCCTCTTAAACTACTGAGATCGTATGAACAGCATACGTATTCAGGATTAATAAATGTATTACTTTGCTAAATTTTAAAAAATAAGCTTTTGGATTATTAACTAAATCTAACCTTATATTCATATGGAATATTGATATATTTTTATCGTATTAAATAAATATTAATTAAGACTTAATATTTTAAATTCATTTGATATGTTTGAACCATTTTAAATAAAAGATTATTTTAAAAAAATATATTTTAACACATATTAATTCGCTTACAATCAGAATTAAAACATTAATAACTTCGTTTAATAAACGTTTATTATATAACATCATTAAACTATTTATTATTCATAATTGTTGAATAATCTAAAAAACAAAAAAAATTATTATTTGTTGTTCAGTAAATTAACATTTACGCTGAAGAATAATTAAAAGTTTAAATTGAATAAAAGTAATAGATATTAGATAATAATACAGTGAACTTTCTATTATCCGCGGAATAATGTTGCATGGCAACCACGGATAAGCGAATTCCACGGTTAATCCGTAAAATACAAATTGAAACAAGCCGGAACCACTAAAGATATGAGTATGACATTTGGACAGTAGTTTCATTGTGTGGTGTAAGCGTCCACTAAGAAAGAATTTTTCAAAATGAAATCTCTACAGGGGTTAATAGGGTTAAACATGGTGAAAATGAAAATAATCACCTAGCCGGAACCGCTGAAACTTAGTCAGTAATTTCATTTTATAATGCAAAAAACCCTTAAGAAAGGATTTTGAAAATTCACCCCCTACGGGGGTTAAAAGAGATAATGGAAAAAGTAATGGTATAAAATTATATTTTTATATGCACCTTACAGATCAGTGCATTTGCTATAATTATTTAAATAGATATTGTTAAAACTATATCATAAAGATATTACACATACTCGTATGTTGTTTATTATACCTGTTTGTTAAAATTAATAATAATAATAATACGTACAACATTTTTTTTCAATAAAAATGTAAACAGTAAGTATGATTTTGTACTCATATTTCATTTCAATATTTCTCATAATTGTATCTTACAATTTGTCTTCCATATACTAAAATATACTAATTTTTTGCCAATTTCTGGTTTTTACAATACATGGGCAACCTAGGGTCAATACATCTAAAAGCAACCTGTAATATAAAACTGATAAAATAAAAAGTTATACGTAGGTACACAAAAAACTGCACACGGGCGAAGCCAGGTTAGGTATTCAACTAGTAATAACTAATAGTATAATTTAGTACCTACTGTAGATATACTTCCGTAGAAAACCACAGATAATCGTGGTTTACTGACTTCTTTATAGTATATACAGCAGAAGTGACCAACGATACGAGTCTTGAGCCATATGGTACCCAGTATAATGAAAAATATGTAAATGTTAGGAGCAGGAAAAAAAGCTTCTCAATTATCGTAAATAAGATAAGATATCAAATAAAATAAAATATTAAAATGTATAGAATGTGAAACAATATAATAATGTAGAATAATGTCATATTAAATTTTGTAAGGGATAATTGTCTTTTCATATAATACCTATTATTGTGTTAGTAAAAATATTTCACGTCTTATGATAAGACTCGAGCTGCATGAGTCTATAACGCGAGTCGCAATTTAGCTACCCCCGTGATAATATAATTACATATATTTTTTGTACTTTGTTCTAATATTGTATGTTATAGTTTATGATATACTTTGATTCCTGTTACCGTTTGCTAACTGTAACCCATATAGAGTAAAGGTTTAATTATGATGTCTTCTGGGCTAACGACTGCTATATATATGTCCAATATACGTTTCACATAATTTGAATATATTTTAAGTCTCATTTTTCGCTCTATGAATGCAATTGCTTTGTTTCAGGTCTACACTCTAATTTCCAACATCGAATTCAGACTGAGAGATTTGTCAAATACATTAAGACGGGACCAACAAACGGATAGGATAAATTCCAGGATAGACGTAATGTTCAACAAGCTCAGTCATTTAGAAGTATCCAACGAAATGTGGTTCGATAAATTTCAACAGGTATAATTTTAATAAAATGAATGTATTTTTACCATTAATATCTAACTGTAGGTATATATAAGTTTAATTTAAGTACCATAATTTATCTTCGATATGAAACACTTGTATAACATCTCTACTTCTATCCTCTATTAGACGTTAGTGTACACTGTATACTTTAGTACTAAATACAAACTTTTTTTCCGTATTTTAACCACAACATGGGGGGCCTGAGTTAGAAATTTAGCATTATCTCCTCTAATAACAAAATATTGGATTGCTATACTTGAAATTATTTTGGGCAAGACCTCTGTGAATTATCCTATGATATATGTATAGAATTATATCATAACCATAATCACCATGTATATGTTTCAAGTATTTTCAAAGCTCGTGAAAAAAATGATGGTATTTTTGAAATATTCATAAACTATTGAACATAACTTCTTATAGATATTTCAATATTTTTAACAATTAACAATACATTTTATAAAATTAAAACTAAAAAAGTAAGTTTCTGAATTAGGTACCTATTATTGAAGCTTAAAGGCTAAAAATCTAATTATATTCCTAAATGTTTCAAGTTTTTCAAATTGCAAAAAAAATATGTGCGCTATATTATTAAAACGGAACTGAAAATGTAAAACATTGTTTTCAATCGTATATAATAATATAATACAATATCTAATACAGTTTGTTAACGATAATGAATTTGAAAAATAATACAATATGTTCTATAATTTTTCAACAATAGGTAAGGAGTTTTGGGGCAGGTTAGGTGTGTAATACTGTGTATCTAAATTAAAACTATATTATTATTAATTACACCACTTTGTTATAGTAAATATTATAAATTATGATTACAAAATGTAATTATGTGAACCATTTGACATTTGGTGACTTTTCAGTCGGTGATGGAGGAATGTGGTCCGAACCACATGACCAGACGTCTGGACAAGGCTCAGCAACAACTAGAGATAACATTGGAACACATGGAGACAAATCTACAGTCCGTGCAAAATCATCAGGTCAATATGTATAACACAAAGATACTTAAAATTAATAATAAATACAATCCACTTTAACCGGAGAGTATTTTGTTTCTCAATATTGATTATGTACATACTAATTGTTACATACCTAATGTAGGCATATTATAATATATCATAAACTTAATAAAAATAGAGGTACTAAGCATTATAATAAGTAATTATAATTAGTACTTGAACAAATTACAAATCAACACAGGGCAATGATATAATATTTATAAGAAATGACGCAAATCGTTATTTTGTCTTTGTTGGGTGAATATCTACTCTATATAATATATAATATTGGAAGGATAAGGCGTAGGTATTAATAATACCATTGATTTTAAATTGTATTGCAATAGATTAATGGAAGAATAATGCTACTGAAAACTGATTGGTACATCATAATTGCATGATATTTTAATATTATGTTGCATCGAAGTAAAACACACTGTGTATTTATAGATGATGAAACATGGGCATTTTAATTGGGTGTTGTTGAAAAGATCGAGAGGAAAGGGAAATAAATAACTCGCTGGAAACATGCGTTTGTAATCAGTTAGTCGGTGGCTGGTCTTAACAGGCAATTGGCCAAAGATGAAAAGAAAACGACATGTTAATTAACGAACCGTCTCGTCCATTTGGGCTGTGTTACAGAAAGAACTGGAGAAAGAAATCAAAAAAGTGGCCGACAGACAGACAGAAATGGTAACGGACATTCAGATAATGCGAAAAGACATGAGTTCTGAGTTTGAGAAACACAATTCCAATCAGATTACTTTCAGGAAACAGCTACAAGTAAAAACGATAATATGTAAACGTATAAATGGAAATTGTCATTAGAGTTATTGAATGTTCAAAACAATTAATATTTTATTTACCAGGTGGACATTTAAAAATTTTATAACTATAATAAATTATAAAAATAGCATTATTTTCATTACATGAACGTTTTAAAAATAAAAATCTGGGAAAACATGACATTTGTGTTATAAGTATTTTAGTCTGTAGAACAATATTATTTATCATTTTACTTCCAAGTTCTAACAAAAAAATAATATATTCATTTAATCATTTAATCATTTAAAAATTATAAATACACTTTTCGCAATTTCCAAATCTCGTCATCTGCATTCTAAAAGATCGTAAAATGTAAGGACAATTTTTATTTTTTCAACAAAATATTAAATTTTAGTCAATCGGAAAATGTTTAAATGAACCTTTGATAATCATTCATAATACATTTGCATTACTATTTTTCATACCTCTGTTTCCACTAAGTAATTAAATTTTTCTAGTTTCTATGATTATTATTTTTTGATTTAAAACAAACTACACCATTATTGTAACTTCAAAATATCATAAAAAGGAGTACCTTTACTAGGCTTAGTGGAAAAAATTTTAGTGGTATTTTTTTCAGGACACTGTTGCAAATTTATCTCAACAACCTAAAATCACCGACAGATCAATGAGTGCCTGTTCGTGTAATCAAGACGGCGATTTCAGTCAAATTCCAGAAACAACGACTATTAACAAACTAGCCACAACGGTACCATCCTAATACTATTAATTATTATAAATAGTTATAAAAATATTCTAAACCTATATATTTAATACCAATTACCTAGTTGGAATAGAAATTTAGTAATTCGAAATCACATAACTAATGTTGTTATAAATAATTTTTTTAATTATTATTTATGGTATTTCTTAGATAAGTAATATGTACAATGGGCTCAAAGACCGTTCAGATCACATAAGCATCTCACTCAAGGAATTGGTAGAGAATACTGACAAGTATAGACGAAGATTGGACTCCGATAGACGGGGAGTGATAAACGAGTTTTTAGACAGTAAGAATGAAAATTATTATCAATTATCAATGAATATTATAATAGCAACCTAAAAATAAATGACTTAGTAAAAATGTTTAGGTACCTTAATATTAAGTAAACGTCATACGTGTACATAACTCTATAAGTTACCCATAACTCACTACTTTGAACTTTCAGAGTACTTTAAAATGATAATTTAATAATATTTAACAATTGTATATAAAATTAGAACTTAACAGCAAAAAGCACTTCAATTGGTACTTGGTATACTCATAATGAATTCTAGTAATCGTTGGCCGTTGGGGAATTCGCTTACTAAATTAGATTTACTGTTTATATTTTTAAAATTAATTTTTTCATCATTGGTGGTATGAAATTTAACCCCTCGAATTTTTGTTTATATTGAACGATGGAAAATGGAATAATGGAATGTATGGTTACATTTCCGAGTCCTTTTTCCAATTTTCAATGTGCCTATGGCTATCGCCTATCATAAACTATGTATGATTTTAACTAGTTTTGTGCTCAGGCAGACGTTTAATACCTATATTTTTCAATTTTTTAAAATATTTGCTTTCGGCTTTTAGTTAATCAGTGATCGCTGAAACTTTGGAAAAAAGGTGGAAATAAAAGATAACATTTCTTCAGTGATTGTGGTAACTAGTTAAAAATAAAGAACTATACAACAATTAATATTAATCAAATATCTAGGTACATCTTTGATCATTTCAACTATTCCATTCAGCCATAATTTTTTAAAATAAGACTTGAAGTTTTTAATGTTTATTGAACACAGCCAACAAAATTTCTATAATTTTTGAATGTGGCCTTAAAATTCAAAAAGGTTACCACATGTTTCTTAATATATTTCCAACGATCATGTCAATTTATATTATTAAAATAAAATAATTCATAATAGTAAATATTGAAAATAATGTCGTATCTGGCAATCAATCAATATGGTGTTATACACCAAATATTAAATCGTGAAAATTTTTTTTATTTTAAATAAATATTTTGTAGGTTTCTTAGAAGCGGCCATCGATAAAATAACAGCGATTCAGAAAAAATCAGAAAACGAACTTGAAGCCAAATTCAAAGAGCACTTGCAATTACTCGTAGATGGACAAAACTTGTTCATGGATAATTGTCACCGGTTGCAATCAAACGAACGACAAATCGAGAATGATATGGTTGATATATTGGAAAGGATATTAGACCGTATTGATAACAAGTGAGAAACGTTGTTTTTTTTCTTAAGTAATTTTTTTATTTATAAAAATTTATAAAACAGCCATACAGGTGATAATAACGAATATTTTTAAATATCAATTATAATGATTATAATTTATAATAATATACATTAAGAGGATGACACCTAGATATGTTAAAACTATTTTATTGTTTCGTAGTTTCGTTTGCCTAGGTATCATCCTTTTAAGAGGACGCCACACCC
>PVMI01013915.1:5769-25375 GCA_008528875.1 Aulacorthum solani
ACAATATTTCTGGCACGCGGAGCCGATGTAAAGCAATGCCTACGCTCAACGAGTCTATAATATGTATCGAGATCGTCCGACATTGTATATTCAAACAAAAGTCAATCATTTTTAACGGGCGAATAGTTTTGTCTTATCGACAATAATTACTTTTTACATGTTGTCCAGTTACAACTAAGTAGCCCACCCACATGAATTTCTCGACTGTAGAGTACTGCAAAGAAATGCGGGCCTTTATTGTATATATTATACTTGTTAGTATACTTCATAATAATTTTGATATAAATTTTAACACTTAATTTTCAAAAGGTACCTAAAAGTTACAGCTCTTTTTGCTGTTAAGCTGTATAAAGTATCAGTTATGTCGTGGTTACCCTAAAACAAGTTTATAATACATGCTCGAATGTACACTAATTTACTGCTGCAATCTGCAATTTTATATGAAAATCAACATGTACATTTTGTTGAAATAGAAATACCTTCGGACATATAAAATAAAGGCATGAACTAATAAGCATATTTAATTTTCGACCGGAAAAAAATATCATCAGAAGGGGGGGAGGGGTAGGTGGCAGATATCGACATTCAATTTCAATATCTACGGCGGCGGACTAATTTGTACCAGATTTTTTTCGCTTTCATTTTTCAAAAAACGCCCCACCCGCCTGCCAAGTGGTCTAATTTTACGAAGTAAAAATAAAGTACATATTGATTGTTATACACAATTTTGTAGTGAGATATTAAGTTATTTAAATGCCTTTACTAATATTTTATAAAAATAATATATGGTGGTTGGGATGGCCCGCGACTCATTTTATTTTCTAAATTAAATTATTAATAATAACCTATCCATATACTTTGTTTTTTTGTGGCCCCGGGTCCACAGGACTCACTGACTCCTTCCCCTTTGTGGTGGCAATGTAGTACCTAAGTATCCATTACGATGTAGGATTTGATGACTTTTATTAGCAAGTATTTTTTGCTGACACGTCTGAGGTTTTATAGGGTAGCTGATACCCGGTTCTTGTGTATAACGCCATACGAGTCATAATAACAGCTATGATATTATTGTTCAAGAATGTACTCGTATTTTCGTTTCGCCGAGTTGTGTTAAACCACTGCAGTTTGCAAATTACAGTGTCGGATAGAATAAGGGTTGGCGCTTTCATTATATACATTATGCCCCCGCCGATAAATATGTTGCAGTGTATAATAATATAATATGTATAATGCATGTACACACACACACACACATATATATATACATATATGGGGTGGACCTAAGTGTATCGTGTGCTAGGACGAGGCACGAGCGACAGATGTTCGACAAAAATGTGTGCGTCTACACACAACCCTTTTTCTCCCTTGTTTTTCTTTTTGGCACACGTCGTAAACAGGTCTCTCCGTCGGCGGTCGTTGTCATCGTTGGTATATATATATATATACGACCGAATATTAAACACAGCCGAACGAATCTCCTCCTCTTCCTCCTCCGCGCACACGTCAACCGTACATGTATAATATACCACATATACCGACCTATTATACGTACACGTGTGGTAGGTATATTAAATTCTATATTTCTATCTACACGTATACCCTTAGGTATAGTCGTCAGCCCGCGTCGCGGTCACCGGTAGATACCTATCTGTACCGCGTGGTTCTTATATTATTATTATTATGTGTGTGTTCTTTTCTTATACTGAGCGTAATAATAACGATAATATCGTAGGTATACCTACCCTTTTGAGTACGGCACCTATAATATCGATGACGACGACGACTCTATAAAACATCTACGCAGTGGAGCTGGGGGTGGGTTGAGCACGGGACATTTGACCCGCACCAACAAAATGCATGTAATAATATAGACGGTATCTATATATACTCATTTAAACGGAGACGACAAAAACAATGTGTATATTTCGGGTGAGTGCGAGGACGATAAGTAGGTACTTCGAGTGGTCGCCGTTTGTTATTCGTATTATACTCGAAAACGGGGGTGAGAAATATCGGTCTATTTGGATTTTGGGGGAATGTCCTGGGAAATTATGAATATCTGAACCGGGTGAAAGGTCCACAAACACGACGCGCTTACTGCCTATTGTCTTTACAGATTTCTGCAAATCAATTTGTTTCTACAATATTTCTATTTTTCACACATACCTACTTCATTCTTAAGCTGTACCAATTAATTTGCAATTTTTCAATCAAATTAAACTTATCGAGATATTTTACTATACCTGCGATCATCTGGCGTATAGCAATAGTTTTTAATAAAAAATAATCATAAAATCATAATAGAAAAAATAATCATAAAATATCCATACATCGTATCAATAAATATTATGACTCATTAGTCATTATACAAACAAATTAGATTAAATTACTGTATCAGCTGTAATTTGTAACCGTACTTTATCTGTTATTTACTAACATCAGAGAAATTTTAACGTTTGTAGATTCTTACTTTTATCTTATTTTTATAAAAGTCCATGATGGTGAGAATAAAATGTAAATAATATTTTTATTAGAGGACTTGTTCAATATTTAGACAAAATAAAATATTCAAACTTAGCATTGTTTTGAAATTACAATTATTGTCAAAATGATTACAGGCTATTAAAATACAAATATTATCTTAGTGCCTTATTACTATAATAATATAATATACTTTAGTGACCGACTCGGTGCAGTGCAGCAAATATATTAAACAATTATAATTGACGTTGGCCGTGTTTTGTCAAGCCACTTGTTTTGCTTACATTATTTGTTGGCTGGTGGGTTGTGGGTGTGTAATGTGTTATAAATTACATTTGAAAGCGTTTCTTCGATGAATTATTAAATTGATTTTGGACAGAATTGTTTTTGCAGTTCATTTTATTTTTTCAATTTTCTCAAAACCTACTGGGAATTTCGCAATCCTGACATACCCGAAGAACAATCTATACACAATTTCAATAGAAAGTATACAATATGTCTTATATTCGTAACTTTGGTAGCATTTAGACAATATACCTATATATCTAATCTAAAAAGTGATCTAAAAAAAATAAAAAAAACGAATTTATAAAACCAATAGTTTTCCAGCTGTCCAAAACAATACTATCAATACTACATAATACCTATGGTCATTACAAAATGTTGAGTCAGTGTTTTTATTTTTATTTTTTCATTAAAATAATAAGCGAAATGCTAAACGTAAACTTAATATGAATTATCCTACCGCCAACTAGGAAGTCCTTTTCTGTTAAATATATTTTTGACAACTTTTTAAAATCCCTATTTGGAATAAATTTAGTGGTTTTCAAAGTTTTATATTATACTCGTATTTTCGTTTCGTACTTGAGACTTGAGAGGTAAGTTCTTGGAACTTACATTATTAATTTTTCATAGTATTTATTTAAGTTTATTGCTTCATTATATACTATAATGTGATAGGTATTTAACATGATAACTAATTTCATTTTAGATTAGACAATGATTTTACAATGATTATATGCTGTTTTTTATTATTACTATTTTGTGTGCGTGTTTGTGATAAGTGGTCTAAATAATGTTTCGATTTTAAATTTCAATTTCTTTTTTGGTAGTGAGTGCATTTGAGAAGTCTAAATTGAAAATGTTTTTAGTTTAAGATCGTGAAAATTTGCATACTATTTTGTACCTAGTTAATAGTTAGTAAAATGTTCAATTTTTTAAGTCAAGTATTGAAAATCTAAAACAAGATTTATCATAAATAGTTTATACTGTAACACGAATTATACAATATATGTATTACCACAGTTTTTCTTTATAGATATTTTGAGTTATAATTTGGGCGAAATTAAATGTTTAAATGAAGGATGACGCTTTTAGTTATTTTATTGTGCTAATTCAAAAATATTATTCGCGGGTATTTGAAATTTTTATAGCATATAAGTACCTACAACATTATATTTTGTACACATAATGCGATTTTAAAATGGAATGTTTTTCCGGCAATGAAAAATAAATTACTTTAATAGTTGAATACAGCAATATCAAAAAACATATGAAATATACTTGATATAGGCTGACAGACCGTTTCCGCTCAGAATGGTTTTTCGTATACAATGATTTTATATCATTTAATTCAAATTCAATACATCCATTATAATGGTAACCCACACTACACCTAATGCACAACAGAGAGGTACCCACTTACCCACCTTTTATAATTTGAATCAATTAAGACTGAAGTTGTAGTTAACTGTTAAGTATATACTGCATACATGGGTAATATAATATGCTTTTATATTATATGTATCTACAAATTACAATGAAATATATTTAGTAAATTTAGACCCTTTAATATGATCTAAATTCGGAAGTATAATAATATTGTATTGAGCTGCACAAGAACATTTAGTTCAATATAATATTGCCAGCTAAATAAATGTCATGAAATTATTTCTACAAATATTATTATCTCAGGGTAATTATGCTTTTAGAATTTCGTCTAGACATGAAGCTTAATAAGTATATACTATCAAAGTATATAATACGATTCAAAATATTTGGTGTTCAAATAAATTAAGCTAATGTCCTGAGTTTCACCAGACACTTAAAAGTCTAGACTTCCAACAATTATTCATCTAAATTGCTTTCATAATATTGTTACAAGCATAATATAATTGCAAATGGACATTTCAATATAAAAATGTATAGAAAATCAATCTCAACACCTGATGAAAATTCTAACTTAACATAAAATAATAATACAATTTTCGACTGTATAGGATTGGATGTAATATAATATAATATGTGTAGACATAGGAACGTATAATTGTAATAATATCATATAACAAATTATTAAAAATACATTAAGTAAATATTTTATAATTATTTTGTAGAAAAAATAAGCAAACAAATATTATTTAAAAATGTATTCATTTTAAAACTTTTTAGTTTGGAACGTGGGCAATATTGATCATTTGAAATTAAATTTCATTTATAATACAGAATCCAATGGGCAATGGTACGCAATATTTTGTTTCAACAAGTGGATCTTAGTAAACAATTTAAATATTTTTATAGTCTATAGTTATAAATTTTCATTAACATACTTACCTATTACTTATAAAGATTATATTATTGAAATCGAAATGTGTTTAATGTCAGAATTTGTATGTACTCGTATCGTATAGACGAAAAACAATATAAGCCAACGTGATGTACAGAATATAAAATATAACAATTGAAATTTAAAACGTTTATATACTTTTTGTAATCAAACACTGTAAATATTAAAGTCAACCATATCATAATAATATATACTTGTCGAACATTCATTGCTGTAATACTATTATGTTGTGGAATATTTTGTAAATTACTACATCAATGGTATAAGACAAAAGTACATAATATTATCGAGTATCATAATCGTTCATCATACATTTGTACCTACTGTATACGGAGTTTGGTGTGCATTAGAGGCAAAACGAATTTATAATAACGTCGATTATCGTCTAAAGCATGTAAAGCATAAAATTATTTTAGATAGGTACCACGGGAGCCCATGAATGACGACTATAGATGTTCAATGGTTGTTGTCCGTATCTACCTATATACATATTACATATTATTATTATTATTATAAACGTAACAACAGAAATGTATGCTATCAAATAAGAAAACGCATTAGCGTAGTGTATAATCATTGTAGGGTTACTCACATTACTCATTAAATAGAGTAAAAATTCATTTTTGTTGAGATTTTTTTAACCTCATATGTTGTACGCATACAATATTAGTATGCTATTATATATTATATTTTATAATAACAATTAAAAACACATTAATATAATAATATTCTTGAACCAAAATATTTAATCACGGGTAATGCACAATAAATTATGATTCAGAAAAATATTGTTTTTAATATTTGTTGTATTGTAAAAGTTTAGGTTTATATTATCAAACAATTGCGTATCGTCTTTCATCTAGAAATTTTGTTTTATATTTGTTCTCTGCGCTCCGTTTTATATTTTGTTTTATAATTATGTGAAGGTCGGCTGCACATGAGCCACTTGACTTGATTGAATCCGTTAGTACAGTGTTTCGTAAATTATGATTCTGTAAGGTTTCTAGATAAAAAATATTACAATACGAATACTATAATGTGACGATCAGCAATTACCATAATTTTTACTATCAATTTTGATGGTAAATTATTGTTAGTAAAATACGTGATCTATTTATTATACCCGTCATAATATCTTTCAACTCAACTTAATCATATCATAATGTAAAATGTTTATGACATTTATAAGACTTTTAATATTCAGAAACAACCTTTTTGGAATAAAATTGAAAACATGACCTAATTATTATTGCTTGTATAATATTATGACCTATTTCGAACTGAATAATGTTTTTCGATGAAACTTTAATCAGGAATTATATATTAATTTTTAGCCATTGATTGACAATATATTCATAACTACCCCTATTATCTATATAACACATAGATACCTAATATATTTATTTTATTATACTTGGTACGAGTAAAATAAAAAAATTATTTTCCATCGTATCATACAGAGTATTAAACTATAACGTATTATATAGGTATTATGAATTGCCTGTGAGAGATATTTGGTGACTATCATGGTATTTATTTTATTTTTCTCCTATTTTTAGGTAAACCCGAGTCAAACAAAATATTGTTCCATGCTGATGGTTGAAATATAATAGATAGTAAAAAAGAGATAAAAATATAATGCTGAGATGTTTAATCAATCTCGGCGATTTCAATATAATATTAATTAGTGTGTAGAAAACGTATTTTTGTGCAGTTTAAGGGCTTGATAATTCAACGAAAATGCATTCTCCGCTACTGTGCAGTAAGCCTAACACCATATAATATAGGCGTTATAAAAACGGTACCTAAATTTAAAATCAGTAGTTATATAGATACATCTTTAAAAAAACTATAACATTATAACGTTATACTCTTGAATGAACCGATGTTTTAAAGTCGAACATAACGTGATAAATGTCTAGTCTGACTTCAATGGATCGTAAAACGTATGCTTATATTGCAACAACCTCTAGGAGACTCTAATATTGTATGTACACACAAGTCATAAAAAACAAAACACATTCATTGTGGCTCATAATGAACGTTTAGAAGTTTTTTTGTTATTATAAATATTATTACACGAGTCATTCGTTTATTGTTAATTTATCTTATAGGCGTTATGCAGGTAGACATTAGAGGTTTTTTATGTTCGTCGTAATCGTTTTGATCGCGTTAGAATTTAGCAATATATAGGTAGGAACATGTATAATATTATGTACCTATCTTGTGGATATTAGTCGATTCGTGGAATTACAAATATTATTATCACATGTTTATAATTTATTACCGTTAAACTATTGAAGTATAGGTAAGAAATAAAAAATGTTTAATATTATGAAAGTTTTCTTTTTTTATTTATCGGAGAAAACAAAGAACAGTCCATAATTTATACACGCATGTGCCTACCTATATACAATAAGTTATTACGATATCAAAATGCATTATTAATGTGAATCTCTTGACAGACGGGGGAAGTCACCCATTGATAGTACCTCACGTGTAATAGTTAAACAATTTTAAGTTGAATGAACATTTGAAATTCCTAAAATATTACCTTGAAGTATAATGTTTGACCTCAAACATTATGGAACTAAGAAATATATAATATCGTGTTTGATCAAAATAAAAATGTTCACTTTGTTTTTAAAAACCTATTAAGAAATTGTGAATGTAGTTCATATCATAACACGTACAATAAGCGAAGTTGGCGAGTCCATGAGTAAGATCATGAATTTTATAAAGAGTATAAGAGTTACCAATACGTTATTAAAAACTCAAATGGGATAAGATTCAAAATTAAGTCGTTATTAATCATCAACTTCACATTTCTATACATCACGGTTGCAGTTAATACATAAATGATAGAAGTTAAATAAAACGATAAAAATGTACTCGAATTGTTGACTTACGCATCCATATAGTACAACAATATTACATATATTATTGTTTAGCAGTTAGCAGATACCTACCTATGTACATGTCGGTAACATAATTTAATATTATATACAAAAAATATACAGGTAACGTCAATGCAGTAGTAATTATTATCTTGTACCTACCTATCTGTATTGACTGTTGTTCGTTTTTAGCATTACATAATATAAATTCACTCGTCTGCCATGTATATATATATATATATATATATATATTATGTACGTGGATAAAAATCGCAGCGGCGGTGGCGGCGGCGATGGCGGCGGTGCGGACCAGAGAGGTCGTTCATCAATCACGGTAGCTGCCAAAACTACACCCTGTAATTTATCCCTCGGCGATAAGGCTCATCCCTGGGCCCGAGCGGCTCCTTTAAGCCGTTGCAAACAAATTACGTTTTACATTAGGGACCCGAAAAAAATATGGAAAAAAAAAAACCAGAGACCGGTTATATAGTTTATGGAAATATATATGAGAAAGAGGGTGGTGGAAATAAAATATGAAGAAAGAAAGAGACCAACGTATATTATAATATGATATTTCGGAAGATTAATGAAACTCAGGTCATTTTTGAAGTGGCCGCCTTGACGCCACTGCAGTAATTATAGAAACGATTTCTGTTGATGACGTAGACGTATACACACCTAAATCGTATTTTTTCCCCTCCGAGATTTTTATATATTATACACCTATAATATACGGCCAAGTTGGTCTCCGGTATAGTCTTATTTATTATATTACATAATATTTTATATATAATGTAGGTGGATATTATTATTTTTATTATTATCATGTATTGTTGTTGAGAAATATCATTTTGATTTTCACTTAGGTTTCTGTCTGACTGTCTTAATGTGAGCATATTGTGCTCGCGCTTAAACTATCCAGCATGCTAAATACAGTCAATACGGAAATTATTAAAAATGGTAGGTATTTATGAATTTATTTCTGACGGGATATGGACATAATATAATACTTACAATGTTTCCATTATCGATTTCGCTTGGATTTATCATAAAACATTATGTAGTAGGTACCTTCAGTGTTAAGTCGTATTTTTTTTTTTTTTTGATAATATTAATAGCTTTCGAATGTACAGGCATATTTACCCGATTTGAAATGATAAAATTCGTGGGCCGTTTTAATTAATCTTACAGCGCGTAATGTACTCGACGACGACGACGGCAAAAAAAAAACCTCACCGTATACGACATCCATCATTTACGCTGCAGCGGTCCATTATGGTCCAGATCAAAAATCGCCGGCCGGTGCGTAAGTAATAATATAATCGAATTACGAAATCAGTTCGATATCGGTTCGCCGTAGTTCCACGTACATAATATTATTATATAATACCTACACTATCGACTATCTACTGCGATCGTGTGTGTATACCTGTGTATACAGTATACAGTATTATGTATACACACGACAATGGTTTTCTTTCCTGAGAGCTCACACACGCACACACACACACACACACGCACACACACATATAAAAACGTTTATTTTTTATTGTTGCCATTCGCGTCGAACCCGTCTCGGTCATTGTTTTGCGCCTCTCGGAGCGGAGAAAAAACACACGCAGACAACGGCGCAACCGCAATTCAAACAGGTGTGAGCGCGCACCTGTCAATTAAACCGGACCCCAGATATGATCTGCACGCGATATTTTACAGCTTCGCACAAAGTATTTATATTTTATACACATTGTCGCCTCATAACAGGCGCAGATATCGCGGCGGGTCCTTATCGATTAGCTTATTAAAACGAGCTTACAACACTGCCGGTTGTCGCCCCCCCTTCTCCCCAAAGGATTATTATTAGTACGAATGCGTACGTATGTACATATATACATATATATATATATATATATATATACATACATATACATATAATATAATATTATCATATATTTATATGGTATGCGCGTAAACGAAGTGCACCGAGTCCCGTGCATAGATAGGCGATATCAAACACCAATATTATAATATTATTATATAGGTAGGTACTTTACCTATAATAGTAGGTACATATTTGCAGTATATATGAGTATATAGGTATGAGATATTATTATAACTGCGTGTGTTATTCGAATACGTGTGTTCACGATTTGAGCATACTTATCTATACCTATAAACCTGAAAAAAAAAAAATAATAATGATAATATATACCTATCGCAATTAGTTCGCTGATAAACTGCATATTTTCAAATTATGTTTTTTTGTGTTTTACTTGGTAGTATTATTAATATTATAAAATATGATAATTATTTTTTTTATCGATTTAAGGCTTCAATATCGATGGTCATTAGCCTTAAGGTTATTTAGTAGAATTTAACCGCGGAGGAGGGTACGGTCGGTTGTGGAACACGTGTACCTACCTATGTGTGGCGAGGATTTGCCACTAAAACCCGGGTGGTCATCCATCCGGGATCTAGTGAATCCGGCTGATGCTTGACCTCAGAACACGTTTATAACTGAGACCAAACACAGCCCCACACCAAGCCACTACAGCATTATAATTGTTTTCATGTAAACGCTCGCTTTATCAAATTTTTCGATTTGCAGGGAGGTGGGAATACGACTGTGTACTTAATATAATGTTCATATTTTATTCGGAGCACCTTATAATTGAGTCTCGAGTTTGCCGAATTATTTTTATACACGAATCGCATTCTATATAAAATGTATAATATGGGAAACAACATTTAGCAATTTATTTGATCAGGTGTTTTTAAATAATAGTTATTCATGTGTGTTCGGCAAAGACGAAATAATTATGACTTGTGCATTGTTCATTTATAATATCGTTTTTATAAGTATTCAGTGAATAAAACATTAAAAACGAGTAGCTATAATATGCTATATCAAATCATAACTATCGTCTACTTATATAACTTTTATAACTGTCGATAATTCGTAAATGATTTTGATTTTCACTTACAAGTTACGATATTTCCATTATAAAAATATAAAAATAAAATCGCCAACCATTCATGTGCAAAAGTCAACACCACTGGATTAAAACGAATACTGAATAATATTTAATTGGCCTGCCTAAGTATCTGCCTATTAGCAGCCGGTTAAATGATTATAGGCCATTATTTAACATTTAATCAGCGCTCAAATTATTTCATTTTGTGGAATATTGCTGAAAGATAGTTTATATAAGTTTATAACTGTTTGGAAACCAAAAATAAGATAGTAATATAATATAAATTCGTCTAGAACGAAGCCAATTCCATAAGACGTTGTATAAATATTTCACGAATCAGAATTTCTCAAATACGAAAAAATGATTGTCTGATGTGATAACAACTCGTACTCATATACAGCCACAATTATTCATCTAGGTAC
The DNA here is from genome assembly GCA_008528875.1 of Aulacorthum solani. Classification (NCBI taxonomy): domain Eukaryota; kingdom Metazoa; phylum Arthropoda; class Insecta; order Hemiptera; family Aphididae; genus Aulacorthum; species Aulacorthum solani. Next base: position 17,165 of record PVMI01013915.1, read on the forward strand.
ACCTTTTTATTTTGATGATTTCGCAACTAATGTGTTCCCGACATAATATTATTGTCTTTTTTTTCACATCCACCGTCCTAATCAACTTTACGTTGAGCACTATTTTGATTGTCTCGGCATATTTTCAAATATCATATTACTTTAGGTACACTATACATTGTATTATCAACCGAGATAATATAATAAACACATGTTGCACACGTGTGTGTATGCGTACCTATCAGTCATATGTGTGTCCGATCAAACCGATTTTCAATTAATGGGCACATGTAAACACGTTTTCCGCACGTATAGGTAAATCGAAAAATCAGTAAATAATTTCACGACGTATCGGGGTTAAGGAACTGCTCAAGTGATGGGAAAAATGTAAGTGTATATATATATATTTATATAATTATAAAAGGGCAAATAGATTAAATGCAATTCTCTCATTGTAATTATTATTTTTTTTTCAGTATAATTCGCGACGCGTTTTATATGTACACCGGTAGCGGTTACCTATCAGTATTAATTACGATATCTAATAAATAAATAAATAAAGTATATATATATGAAAAAAAAAATGAATTGCAGAATATAATTCCGTTGTGCGAGAGGTATATTATATACATAATATACGCATGCACATTACAATTCGCGCCATTCCTCCTGGACATTCTTGGATATATACAATAATTATAAACGTTTCCCCACATCGTATGTATATATACCGTCTATACTAGTTAACGCAAATGTCATCTGGCCCATAAAAAATAAGTAAACGAGGACATGTTTGAGAGGAAAAAAAATTAAACCCGGTTTACTTCGACGTTCCACGAATCCGACATGATTGCTAATTAGCGTTTAATTAGCTACTGTGCATTCATTCCATACATACATAGAGGCAAAAGAATTATAGTGAATATGTTTAATATAATATATATATATATATATAAAAATAATAATATTACATGTTTATACATATTATCCGCAAAGAGGGGAAAAATCGAGTACCTGCCTATATTGACGAATGACGATAGACTGTTTCGTGAGACCGCGAACTCTTTTTTCTCAAATTCATAATGTTATTTTCTGCCCACATTTGTAATATTATTTCGAATTTTACATGTACTTATATATGACTCGAATATCGGACAACGACAATATTATTATTTATGTTATCAGAACATTGCTTATCCGTCACATTTCTCACAAATCGATTTTGTCGGATAAATAATATCCACAGGTTGATTTTGTATATCATATATAAATTGTATGGGTATACTGAATATTATATTATATTCAAAGACGGTGAGACTCTCTGAGGGAAATGCAATCGTTTTCAGTGATCGTTTGGCTGTAACCTAAAACTGCGTATTGTATACTTAAGCAAAGAAATTGTAATTCATCCTTAGGTCTATTCAATTTTAATGCTCATTTATCATACCTATATAGTCTAGATAATTCTACCATTGATTGCCAAAAGTAGGTACATATCAAATATATCAAATACTAGTTAGGTACTGTAATTAGCGTTTTTCGCAAGTATAATTATGTTTATGACTATATAGTACCTAATGTAAGACAGTGTAGGTACCGTGTACATACTATTTAATTATTTCAAGTTTCAACAGATGTTAATAACTAGGTGCCTGTGTTTTATTTAATTTATATTTTTATTGGCGAAAACCGTATTTAGTATAAAGCATTAGATACTCTTTAATACTAGGTCATTAAACAGTAATGAATGCGTTGAATAATGAATAATGATAAATAAATGTGAGCACCTAGTTATACCTAGTTATACCTACTAAGTTGAAAGTAGTTGAAATATGTTTTTTTAATAAAGATAATAGCCAACCATTACTTAATAAATATTATTCTCAAGACACGAGTAAAATAAATCCTTCAAATATTATTGTTAATATAATTATAATTACATATTGCATATTATACTCATACTTTTTAATAAATGATGGTAAACAAAATTAGTATATAATTATGAATTATACAAATATATTATTAAATATTTTCAATAATCTAAAATACGGATTTGATGTATATATATAAAAAAATTATTTTAAAATTTCAAAATGAAATGTAAATTTATTACGTATTGATGCAGCAAATACCATAATTTAATTGTCATAAGGCATGTTGGATATTTTTGTTATTTAGAACTTTCAGCATATTGTACAACACCATTATAATTCGACAATTACAGATAATACAGGTATTGTGTATAAAATCGAGTAAATTAACTGTGGTTAATTATGTATAGTTAATAGTTATACAATAAGAATTTGAGATATTATCAATATATTATTACAATGAATTAAACCATGGTTAGAATCCCAAATATTAATAAAATATTGTTTCGCAATAATGTTCTCACAACAATCACAAAATGTAAATTAATATATTATTATAATTCAACAATTTTATTCTTAATCACACTTTATAATCATTTTTAAACATATTTATTGTTCCATTAATAACTTAAAATAATATTATATTTATTTTGGGTACATTCGATACATTTAGCACATTTCTAACAATAATATCATTGTGTTCCCATTTTTTGAACTCTTAGATTTTTTCTTTAAATTTCGAATTAGTTTGTTAATTTTTATAAATTAACATTTAAAAGTATCATAAGTATTACGGATGATTAACATTACAATTTACATTACATTTAAAAGGTCGTTATAAGTCGGAAAACGAGAATTATGTTTAAATATAATTAAAATAATTATAAGTCATTACTCGTTTAACTGTTACTCATGCATTCTCATGTGAACATAATATTTTTCTTAATTTAATTTTAATACCCCAAAAGTAATAAATTATTCATTTTATTATGAGAATATATTTTATGTAATCATCATACGAAGTCTACGAGTAGTTGTAATTATCTTATTCAATAAACATCTGAAAAATTCGATATGAATTTTATTTTGACTTAAAAATAATATATTTAACCCTTTCATACTCATATTAAGTAAATTATTATAGCTGATGATAACAAAAATAATTATTATAAAATTAACATAAAATTAACATATAAAATAATTTTGTTAACTATAACCATTGAGTATAGATACAGTTTACTTACAGTAGTCAGTAGTATATACCTAATACCTATATTATCTATACTCAATGCTATAACTCATCTCCATATGGACTAAACTATTCCGTATAACTAAATTCGTACATAAAATATTATAGTGATGATAAAAATATTTAGTATTATATTATTTTGATAGCACTATTTTATAAATTTAGAAAATCAACTAAATATGTTTTATATGTTATTATAAATCAGATAACTATTGATATTATTATTGAAGACAAAAAAAAAAGAAAAATGACTCTGATTGACAATGGTTTTATATGCATTAATTTAAAGAAAACAATTCATCCGTTACTAAAACAAAACAAAACGAATCTGTATTTGATTTAACATTTTTTAAAATACTATATATATTAGAACCTACTCGAAGATCACAAACAAGTTTAAAAACAATACTTCGCTATTAAAAGTTAACAAAGAAAAAATACTGAAAATGATTTTTTTCCAAGTGCACCTTAACAATAAAATAATGTTTGAAATTCTATTCGTTAGGGTAAGTCTAAATGTCCCTAATCTTTACGGTTTGGTTATTTTATAAACAATTATAGTTTGTCGGAGATTAAAAAAATTAGAATATAACAATGTGTATAACATGTAAATAATTTACAGTAAATTGTTATTAAAAAATATACATTTTCATTAAATACACTTCAATTTTGTACTACGTTTGTATAATGATTATGATGATTAACAAACTAAAAGTATATACTTTGCGCGGTAAACGTTCGATGTTCCAAAAGATAAGTAATTTAACAAAACACAAGAGCCGTTTTAATAATAATATGATAATAATATTACACTCTGTATAATAGGCATATTGCGCGTCTGTCGGTTATTGTATCTCATTGGTTATAGTTATATTATTCTACAACCTGTTTTCAGTTCAGCAAACCAAAACTCATAACTGAATATTTTTTGTTGGTGGCCCCTAACAATTATATGCTCACAACTATAAATTAATATAATTTAGAAATAGCAGATAGTGCTGTATTATGTTTATTTGAATATTTTTATGTTTCATTTATTTTAAATATTAAAAATTAAAAATATTATACAATACCTAGTATGTATTTATAATCATGTTTTTTTTTTTTATTGAGCTAAGTAATTTTACGATGAAAATTATTTCCCTATAAATATAAAATTCGATTGAAATTTGTATTTGATAGTCTTACTTTTGTTGTATGGTTTATCATTTATTGGGGCTATATTTTACTGCGATTTAATTTTTCTAGTTTATCAAAACATAAAAGACCCATACCAAAGTGTAAAATGTGTTTCAATAATTAAATTAGGTAACTACTGATTATTTTTATTTTCCATTTTATAAAACACTAATTTATTTTTATTTAATATTTTAACCTTTATTAAATCATATTTAGTGTTAGCAGTTAGGTATTTAGCAGTTGGTCACAATAATTTTATATAATATTATAGGTTTTGTCGTATCATACGTTTTGTTTAATGTAAGCATGCTATCTCAAAAGTAAAACCATCTGAAGTTCAAATATACTGCACTTACAAGTAATTAAATACGAAAATAATGCTATTTTTATGTTTTTTAATGAAATAAATTAAGCTTTTCGTAAGCCAATTTTTTGTGGTTTAATTATAAGATACTGGGACATAGATATTTTTTAAATTTATTTCACTCAACTAGCCCAGATATAGAATTGGAATTGAATACAGCAACACGTTTAACAATTTTAACTAGTTATAGATAAATATGATAGACAGTTAAGGAAAAAAAACTTAAACAATTGTTGTTTGAAGTTTGTAGGATCTTTTTCATGCCCTTATAACTGAAAAATAATAACAATTGACAAAGCTGTATCTGATTATATAATATATAAAGTCAACACATTTATTTGATAGCTGAGTTAAAATAGCAATCATAAAATAATAAAACCTTTGAAAAAACAATTTTGTATGGAGCTTGGTTTATCATAATTCATAATAATATATATTATGCACTAAAAGAGTAATTGTTAAAAATGCGTTGTCATTTATAAGATTTGGATTATGATTTTTGATATTTTGATATAGCATTAAAGCCATGTATGAACTGTACAAAATTCGAGGTTTAAGATTTTTGAGAATATTATTATTAATTTATTTATTATTAACCTTGAAAAGTTTATTATTTGCACAGTTAATTGTTGTCTGTGAATGATATTTTTAAGAATCCCTTAAAAATTCCAAAAACCATCATCTATACGGAAGCGTATGGTAGGTATATGTACCAAGTCAAATTATTCTAATTCATAAAAGAAACTTATATTATATCAACTGACATTTCGGGGAAATGTCTTACACTAATGACTTATAGTTATATTTTGTTCAGAGTTGTATGCATTGTGTCATGAGCTGCAATGAATAATTTTTTTAAGTTAAAATGTTTGTTCTTCCCATTGTATGGAATATAGATAATAAATAATACGTAGACCAAGGTGTATTAGGTATTTAGGTAGGTAACTAAATATAAACTAAATATATAAATAAAAGTAAAGACAATTGATTTTTAAAAATATTGAATTATTTCTTAATAACTTAAAAATTAAAATTGTACACATATTTTTTATAGTAAATCTATTTGATATCGAATGTTATTAACAATAAGGCTTACTTAGCTATGGGAACAATAATCACCTACCTATATGTTGGTATGTATTATTTTTTCATACTGTTCTGTTCACCTATTGATCTTTGCATATTAGAATATAATAATATAATGGTTATATTGTCTATTAATCGTTTTATTAGAACATAAAGTTAATTTTCATTTGATTACTATTAAAAAATAATTAGTATATTTTATCTCATACTGCAATAAAATATATTAATTTATTACTATTTTATATTTAATTTGTATAACATGTGAGCAGTATGGTTATTAAATGTAATATAATATTATATAGATTACAGCTAGTACTACATATATATTATACATACACACACACACACATATATATATAAAGATAATTTAAATATAGGCGTGTAAAATATTTTTATCATTGAGAAGGAGTAAGATATAAAACACTATAATATAAGAACGTAGATACTCATAATAAAACAATTTTACAGTTAAATTTTAAGTATTAGATAAACCTACTAAATACTCATTATATAATATATATAATAATATATTCATATATTTACTAAATAAAGTATTAAAATGTATCATAATAATAGAGAAATATTATGTTGGTTTAATATGCAGTTTGGATTTACTAAATTATTTTATCAATAATAGTTATTTTACTATAAAAAATATATGTTGTGCTTTTTGTCTTTTAAATAGAAATTTGAGAAATATTAATCGAGTTAAAGTTCAAGTCCTCAGAAATTTAGTTGGTACACATTTTATCGGAAAATATAATTTAAATATATTTATATTGTAATTACTATAACATTTTGATGGTAATAGTTTTGCAAATAAATTCCTGTTCAGTTTTTTGTCCATTTATCCACACTTATCTGGATCCAACAACGTTAGTATTAAACTTATTTATATTTTATTTTTATGATATCATCTTAACTGTATATTTCTCAAAAACATATTTTTGTGCTTTTTTTTAAACTAAATCCTTATAATTAACATATATTTATGAATAAATGTGTTGTAAAATATAAACATAGATTTTATGACACAGTTATACCAGTTATTACTTATTTACGGTTATATTATGCAGTTAAGCCAGTTCTAACATCAGACCTGGAAACTTATCTATTTATACTCAATTCCATCCACCGGAAATAATATTATAATAATATTTAAACCAAAAATATTTTACATTTACTAATTGAATTATTTTCTTTATTTTACATTTTAATCGAACGATTTGTTTATATTTTCAGTTGGTCATCTATGATGAAAACGTTGTTTTTACGATTGTTTGAAGACAAGAGTCAGTGTAAAGAGATATCATTAAATAAGTTGAGTAATAACGCCGATAAACAGTAAGGTACATGTTTTTGGTTTTAAGTATTTCACTCCAAAGTTTTAATGACGGGTAGGTCAGTACCACCCACTATATTTTTAGTTAAAAATTATAGTTGTAGAAAGATGAGTGTTCAAACTTCAAATAAGAACATCAAGAAATATTTACTTTATTTATTTCCGATACCGTTTTAAATTCAGTAGGTACCTGTATATAAATCTAGCAATTACTTATATTTATAAATTAATAATTAATTAGGTATATCTACCGACATTAGTCACTTTTATTGAATTCTGGTGCAGTATTGTGAATAAAAAATTAAAGAAACCACCTACATAAATTTTTATTTTTTAAAATATACTCGTATCTTATTCAACTGTTAAGTTGATTACAGAGTGTTGTTTGTAGTTATTGTTTTAGGAATTTTAAAAACATGCGATTATTCGTTTGCCCAATTGCCAGTCTTCTCTATATTATCTGTACTTATGCGCCTACAAATTTTCATGCCTATAATGGCGTACAATGTCATCGGACTATGGAAGTACACAAGCTTGTTTAACTTAAGCCATTTGCACGCTGTATGCACAGTATAGTACCTATGTATATATAGAACTGATGCTATATATAGGTACCGCAGCCTGCAGCTGAACATATGTATACATACAACAAGAAGAGGGTCGGAGTGGTGGACGGGGGGCGGGTGGGTTAAATGTACGGCATAAAAATACCGAGACGCCTATCAAAGGTTCAAAGAGTGTGCCGTTTAAAATTTATAGCGATATTCATTTGGCGAACGCAAGAGGAATATTATACGTTTTTATATACATATGATATCACTTGAAATAAAACAAAAAAAAAAAAAAACCGCAATTTTTTCCCTCCGCCCACGTTTATCGTTGTTATTATAATCATTAAATACATATTGTACTGTCGTCGTTATTATTATATTGTGTGTGTCTATTACATTCATAAATTATTATTATTTAGTTTTTTTTTTTTTCATTTTTATATCGAAGGTATATTCGTTCTCATAATACAGTACAATAATAATATAATGTGTAGTTTTGCACTAGAAGAATTCAATTAACATCGAAAAGTCCGGCGCTCACGATTTCATGTACATGCGGGTAGGTACCTATACCGTGTACGTGTGTACTT